>JAUUEB010478743.1:8902-19504 GCA_032362205.1 Clione limacina | reverse complement strand
GGCCTTTTAGTGCTATGTTTAGAGGGTCTAAAAACGAAAATGGAATCTAAATGTTACTTCTTAGAGCTATATTAAGGGGGTATTGGGAAAATGGAAGCCCAATAGTGCATTAAAGAGCTATTTCAATGGGGGGGGGGGGGGGGTAATGGGAACATTTTGAAAGAAATGTTAGGGACGCCTGGGGGGAAATGGAAAATTGACGCTAAATGGGGCATTAAATGCTATGTTTAGGGGGCGGAGGGTCTGGGGAAAATTTAAAAGAGTTAAGCTTACTGGTGCATTTTAGAGCAATGTTAAAGGAGGGCCTGGGAAAAAAAATTTGTTCCTTTGTAAAAGGAAAAGCTCATAGGGTGGGGCCCCATCTAGCTTTAGCCTAAAAAGCCTAAAGGTTAATCCGGCCCTGGTTTTAGGGTTAAAATCAGCAACAAAAATCCGTTTTGGGACCATCGTGAAACATGAAGTTTGAAGTTAATACTGGGAGCATTACGTTTTAACATGTGACCACAACAAACACATGACTTCTCGATCCTTTTCTTCATCTCAGTACGAGTTAATAAAAAAGGGTGCAACCTACCAGGAATGTCCTTGGTTCCTTTAATACAAATAAGGAAAAATGCATCGTCTTTGAAAACGTCTTGCCATTTACAGGAAGTGGATAATCATAAAAATACGTCACAGTCGAACGTGTGGAAACGCCAATTTTTCTAGTTTCTTCTTTACTACTCGCCATTCTCATGGTCTTATAATGTTGGTATGAATATCAGACAACGGTTAAACGCGTGTCACTTGAAAACTGCTCGCTTGTTAAACATTTACTTTGAATTAGTAAAACAACCACAGTATTTTAACTTTGTAAAAAGTACACATAAGCGATAGAAAAATGGAATAAGGAACAGTTGTGGAAGATAATTGTTGAGGGGACATTTCTTAGAAGGTAATGTAAGAAAAAGAGATATGAGGGGTGGATTTTAGAATACATGGAGAAGAAAAAGTTTGGATGGCGAAAAGAATGATTTAAAAGAAGAAAATGCGGGTTTGAAAAAGTGACGAACATCATAAATATTATGATAAACCGTTGCGAAACGTGGGACGTTTTAAAACTTGTAACATGTTTAAGTCGTGTACGTGTGAGTTTGTTTACGGGTTACCATAAGTCAAACCCGTTTATTTGTGTATTCGGTGAGCAAGAGTAAATAATCTTATGAAAGCAAAATGAACCCAGAATGCGGCCAGCGGGTCAAGGTTAAGTCAAGAGTCATGACCAACATAAAACCGACTTATGGTCTAAAGTCTAGCCATAACACTCACTAAAATGTATGACGTATGAAGAATTACGTTTTGACCTGACCTTGTTGTCACATTCTTTCCCTTGAATTAACCAAATCCATATCATGAACATACATATATGTTTGTTGAAAAAAACATATCCCATTAAAACAAGTACATAAAGTCATCATTTGTAACATTGTAAAGTGGAGAATATTACCCACAATTCCTTGCCTCTGCAGAGTAGTTTGCCTTAGACATAATTAGAGGATGCGCAGATTGTGCTTCTTCTAATTAGATTTTAAACGTTAAATTGCAAATCTTTAGGTGGGCAACTCATCTTCATATTTCTATCTGCGATATTAACAATCTAGGCAAAGTGTTACGAATGGGGTCCCTTTAGTCGAACGATAAATGTTGGCATACTATACAATTACGATTTTTTTACTTGATTTGTGAGAAATGTGCGTAATTTGAGTAAGGTAAATCGTGGGATCTACTTGACCTTAGCAGCACCACAAGACCTGCAATCATAAAAATTGAAGGTATGACAGAATGCACATGTTCTTCTATTTACTTCTTTCCATTTATGCCACTTTCTGCATGATAACACTGGATAAATGCTACATAATAAACAGTAGTGAGCAGCAATTGGATCTAAGAACGAGATAAGGCGATAACATCAGAAGATGCACCTCAAGTCAGCTCTGGGCGTGTGCATCGTCTGAAAAAGCTCACGTTCCATTTCCACTGCTGACATCCAGACTGCGATAAGATCACGTTGCCATTCAACTCGATGTGGTGTCTAATATTTAACCAATCAGAGTAAATCTACCGTGTTTGTTTGGGTTGAGATCATTTTCAAAATATATGAACAAATAATGTATTCGTCATTGTGTACATATTGCCATAAAATAGGTATATAATGCTGTAAAGGTCGCAGCAAGCAGGGTCTTTATTTATAATTTCCCCTTTATTTTATATTGCCACAAAAACGAATGTATATAATGCTGTAAAGGTCGCAGTACAAGATCTTTATTAAATTATTTCCTCTTTATTTGTCTTGTCTGAATCCGTTTCTATACTTCGATAACATGCCAAACTCTTTACACCCAACATTCAATGTAAGGCATACTTCTATTTCACCTCCCGAAGACCATGATCACACTTCCGGCGTGACATTATTCACGTTCAATCTTTAGTACTGTACTATTGAAATATCATAATATATCTTGAACTCCCATAGGTAGAGGACACAGGCGCGTGCAGATAAAACATGAAATTTACCACATGGCCAAGTGGTACTCATCTTAGTTAGCTTACATATTCGGTCTACCGTCGGGATCAGCTGTAAAACCCATCTCACCACACCGCCCAGGGACATCAATGGTTTTGTTATACACGTTTTACAAGAAAAGCTAAAAGTAATTTGGGAATTTATATTTCATAAGATTTTGTTTGCGTTCGAGTGCACTCGTTTCTTTCTTCCCCAAGATGGACCCATAATGCAGGGCTAACTTTAAACTTCATGACCACCCATATATTCATACTTATCTCAGAGTCATTATACTTCATTAAACGCAAAGAGATGATAATCTGTTTTGAGACACAAACGGAGGTGAATGTCTTTGTCATAAATACGTGCGATAAAAGTCTCTACACTAATTAATTCCTCGGAGTAAGGAGAAAGACCAAGAATAGCAAGAAGGGGAAGGAATTGAGAGCTCAGTAGCAATCTTGAGAAATTCAGCATTCCATAAGGTAATTGGCTGACAACATTGATGTAGTAAAAGCATTTCCAAATATTTCTTCAGCATATTACGATGTCAAGCATCTTTTTCTTCCTATCCTGTTTAAATTCACCTTGAAATCATCGCGATTTTAAACACATACACCACGAGATAAAATCCTGTTTGAACTCCTGGCAAGTTATCTAACGTCAACTTTGAACCTAGATGTAAATATGCGCAAAATCTACAAGATTGACATCACCGTTTGATAGTTTATCAGATAAGCATTAAGTTGCTCAAACAGTCTGGCGCTACAGGGGTATCAGTGCTTGGAGCTCGGGAGGCGAGTCAACAGTGGATTTTTTTTTTACTGATCTAAAATATGTTCAAGCTGTGGATGTGATGTTCATGTTTACAAAAGTTATATGAGAACAAACTATCGGAGGCATGTGCAATAAATAATCAAATGGCAACTAAGAACAGCAATCATAATTAATGTTAATATCCAAGCTAACATTTAATCCTACTAAGGGCTATTAGCATGAGTTAATTTTTTACTAGGAAGCAAAGAAATTTAAAAATTACTTTGCTACATTACAAAAGACATGGAAGACAATAGTCTTTTTTCTTCTCCAGAAAGGTTAGAAAGTGACATCAATCTTCAGCAGAGTAGAGCTTTGTGCCATTATACATTTAAACAAAAAAATACTTGATGTAAATGAGAAAATATTGCAAAGTAAGTGTTATTTAACAATTTGTCTTCGGGTCTCTTTAAAAAATAAAAAGTGATGTAGAGAACAAAACGAACCAAAGATATTGATTTCTTTAAGAAAATGATGTGTGATTGAGATCTCGGAGCACACGCACTGAAAACATTATTCATCCTTAATCAAGCCTTTGCCCCCTTATAAAAATCCTAACAAACCTGTAAACAAACAGGATAAGCTATACAGAAAAGGCGACCGACGATGCACTGCCGGTGAGACCTTTCAAACGCATTAATAACTTAATACACAGAGTTCGCGCACAGTGCTTTCAGACTCGGACAAAAACTTAATAATTTAATCAATCCGTTTTATTGAGCGAATGATCAATAATGGGCGAGTAATGAGTCAAGAAAGTAAGAAATAGTTCCGAATTAACATAGCGACGTACGAAGAGAATTAGAAAGATAAAGGGGTATCAAGTAAAAATAATCAAAACGTATGCAAGTGAACCTTCTAGGATGAAGATGATACATGGACATTGTATGATATAGCAACATATTTTTATTTTTTTAACGAGAAATTCATCAGATGATGATAACGGTTCCAACTGGTTAGCCCACGTCATAGGTAGACATAACATGTATGTATATATATAGAGAGATAGATATGCAGATAACAAAAATAACATGAAAACTGCATGTCAATGACCCCCTATATCTTGTCTGTATCTCAAGAGAAAACATGAATATGCGCTTGTATATTCATATTCCAGACTTTTAGCTATTATCATTTATGTGTACTAAAATAGGTTGATCGCAGGACGTAAATTCATTAACAAAAAAGACAAGCAATGACAGGCAGGATAGAAGATATAGACAGATATTATGTAAAAAAAATAGTTAAAAGAGTGCAGAAATAATTTAGATTCTCTGAAAACAAACCCCATGGACCGATGGAACATCACGCGTCTCTGGCTTAGACAAACACCAATGTAATCAAGATATCAAAACTTGTCTCAAATACCATTCTTTTTTGACTGATGAAAACGATACGAGATTATCAGGAAGGCAGATCCTAAGCCATTATAAATATGAAGACACCGCATTAAATGATTGCGATCTAACTGAATTAAATATTGCTCCCGTGCAATATTAACCAGTTTTAAAACCCTGTAAATAGGCATAGGAGCTTTAAATAATTTTGGAGGGTGCTTATTTTCCCCCAAAATTTCCTTGAATAGTGCACGCATTTCTGTTATTATTCTGTTTCTTTCCCCGTGGCCTTTGACCATGTAGCAAAAAGACTATATTTTCTAAATACTCCGTCCGATATATTTCTCTACTATAGAGAGTCTGGAAACAGACGATATTATTAGGTTGTTAAATTCAGGCTTATAAATTAGTTTGCGCGGTTAAGATGTTTTTTTGTATATACATAACACATTTATTGCTTGTGATAAAACATCTGAACATACAATAACATAAACCGTGTGGGAAAGTTCTAGATTCAGATTTAATGTGATTACTGGAGCCGAGTACAGGAAATGGCCTTTTGATGAAGCCCTCGAACAGAAGTTCGTCAAAATATTATGTTAACAAGGCGACTACACTCAACAACACTGCATCTTCCGCCCGTAGAAAGCTATTAATTTCATGATTTTTGTCGAAAGATGTTTATATGATACCTGTCATCACCACAGCGAACCAGAAAGTAAAGTGCGGTAGATGAGCACATTTAAGTAGGGCATCGAAAAACTGACATACATAGAGAGGCAGATAGAAACATTGATATAATATATGAAGGAAACTGAGGCACTGAAGCAAAGAAAACACGAGAACATAACTTTTAGATAAATATTGTGTACCCCCCCCCCCCCCCATGACGCATACAACTGTACTCTTGACTGCCTCCTCCACACAAGCACTCTAATGAAAGGAGTGAAGACAGTCATAATAAGACATTCCCCTCATGGTGAACTCATCGACGACCAGTATTTTGTTTTAATAAAGGTACTCCGACTACGCCATCATTGTTCAGATATGTTTCACTCATAAAAATCGCCATTGGACGAGACGCGCAGATAGAGGTACCAAGCCTGTCTTAATTAACTAATTGATATTGTGATGAGATGAATCTGGTCCAAATCCTCACCACTGTGATCTTAAATCCTAACACATGGCCCCTCAGTGCCGGCCAGAACCCAAGGTAGGGAAGAAAGGTCAGGAAACTGGATACAGTACTCAGTGTGCGGTGAACTATGCTTTAAATATAGGAGATTCATTTAGAAGCACAGTTGAGCTGAGTATAACTAAATGATATTTGAGAAGAGTTGATTTTCTTATCATGTAATCTTGGATACAATTTTGCTTGCGCTACACAAGACGCATATTTGAAGCCATGTTACCAAAAAAGCAGTTAACAACCGAATCTATTTGGAAAATTTACGATCTTTTTTAACTTGTTCACAACAATAAAAGTTGACAGGCGAAAATGTATTTTTCTTTGATTCATAAAGTTAAAAATTTCAGAATTATATAGTTATTAAGTAAGTGCAAACGTGTAGGCAACTTGAAACGCATTGGGAGGTTTCTGATTAAGAGGATTTACATAGTAACTGACGTTAAACGCAAGGAAGTTAATACAATTATATGAGTTGCTACTCTTGTTTTCCCATTTTTGCACGCCATACAATTTACGGTTTAATACTACCTTTGATTAAATACACTATATCCGCAACAGATATTTAGGTCGACCCTAAAGCCATGCATTCCATTATCTTTAAGTACCGTAAGTAGGATATTAGGTAACGCACAACATCACATATCTTTGCAAGCTATAAGATTGACCCCATAACACTACTGTAAATAACAGACTCTCGCCATCATAATGATATCATTTATAATGAAGAGATATTAGGACAAAAGATACAGTTTGTTTCCTGAGAGTAGGGAGGTTTAATCAAACACGAAGAAAGATCACTAGGTAGATATGAGTAAGAACAGCTTATCTTGTCAATCTGGTTATAGAACCAATGTATGTATTCAATTATACTTGATCTCGGGTTAAAGCAAGACAGCCATGACCCGGAAGTAGATGGAAAACTCGTTCATTTAGAACAGACATCTGGTTAACATGAAGGGGTGAGATCTTATTTAAGTATGGACTGTAGCTTCAACAACGTATACGACAGTTGGAAACTTTACAATTTCTCACACATTTGATACCACTTGATAGCCTTACACTTTACACTGTTAAAGAAACAAGAACCAATATGTATAAACAATATACGAACACGTGTGACCGCGATGCCTGTCTATGTCTGGTATCAATTTCCAGACATTTCATTTTATCAGTGATATAGATCATGACATGACGAGAACATGGCGGGTCAGCACCACTTCACAAATGTCAGTTTTAAATTAGTCAACATGTTCACCAAACCTGAACAGAATTGGGCCTAACGCCAGGATAATTAGGACAACATCATCAAAATAAAAACTATCAAAATACATTTTAGCACAAACTATACAATATACTAGATATTATACCACGGCCCCTACTTTCTTCCAATTTCATTCTGAATTTATGTTCCCCTCTCTTTCAATCCGCATGGCAGCACATCATTATTTCCATGTTATAACTTCATGAAACTAAAATAAATGAGAATAATGTGTTGAAAAGTGGGAAGTGTGATCATAATTCACTTACAAGTTACTATTAGTAAATGTGATAAGGATGTCAGGATTGAAAACCGCCGATATAACCTATCAAGTGTTGATGTTTTATGTGTTATCATATACACTAGTTTTTATGTTTATAATTCAGTTAACAAATAAATTCAGAAATAATGAAAACAATAACATGTCATGTATTTTTGAGTCCATAAAAACATCGCACTCATATAACCTCAACCGTAGCCAATTTTCAAGAATGTAATGAAGCGAGATGCACAGCGCGAGTTGTATCAGTACCAGGAGTGTCATGTTGCACCTTTCCAACTGCGTATCTTCAACCTTCGACATTGAGTATAAACATTGAGTACATTCATTAAGTATCTGATAGGTGCGACGACTTAAGGTAAGTCACTTTACGTCGAAAAACGGTTTATCATCAGTTTTTCGAATATCTTCTTTGCGCTTTCATATAAAAAATGTGCGCTCAATATGAAGCGCATCTTTACACCCATGGGTCCTTGTTTTCCTTGTATGAGACGTTTATTTATTCACTGCATCACATACATCCGGTCTGCTAAGATGGTTAGCATAAACAAGCGACTTGTGTTTCTGATTTGGTATTATCGACTAAGAAAGATTGAAAAGACCAAAAGACAAAAAGTAGTATTGGGGTACATGGTCTTTCAAGGCTCTGTAAGCTTAGCTTTTATCAAATTTGTTAACAATTCCCTTTCCTTCCACCCTTCAGCTTGGTGACAACATACAGGGCAGTGCAGGACCAGGTGGTTTATATCTTGAGTTAGCTCACTGGCATCTGGGGAATAAGGCGAATTCTTTAGTCCCCTTGGATGCTAGAACAGTGTTCACAGCTGTTCTCCATTATTGCCTGGTTTGTGTGATCAGTGTTGATCGAGTATTTTCATGTGTCTGTCTGGACGTCAGTGCGCTGTTGTGTACAATTCCTCTATAATGTCACCTCTGTGTGTAATCCTTCTCCCATTTTGCTCTCCAGTAACGATTATTAAAAAGTAGATATCTATCATCAACGCACTCAACCTTTTTTTGATAATAGCAATGATTCTTCATCAGAATCAAACATGTTCCATGTGGATTTCTCCCCGCACTTTTCTTCACCACACTTCAAAAATGACCAAACTATGACCCATTCAAAAAGTTTTGTTTTCTTTGCCAAAAAAAATCAGAAACCCAAGTGGGTCTTTTTTTATAAGATTCCGCAAAGGTTTTAATAGCTTGTCATCTTATTTTCTTAACATCGCGGATTCTGGGTACACGAGTATATATATCAAAATTCAAGGGTGGTCCTGCACTGTACAAGTAAGATTCGTGGCATCTTGTCTCTTTCGACACCCCTCCCAAGAAGATAGTTACAAAAATAATATGAAATAAACGAAAACAGTATTCTAAAGGGAAAAGACATAATACATCATTTGCGTCAAATTTATACAGTTCCAACTAAGATCCATTTTGCTGTGTTAAGGTAAGGGCAAATCAGATGTTTGTTTGCCTAGCAAGTCTCTAAACGCGAAATACAATCCGATAAGAGCAATGTACGTATCTCAGGTGTCAGGATACAGGGAACGTCTATGATAAATCCCCAATCTTTTCTACAGATAACTCGATACCCGGGGAATATCAAGAAGGAAATTACTGCAGATTAGAAAAAATGAAGAAAAATATTTCACCTGAACGCAGCAAGAGAACTGGGATGATAACATTCGGGGCTGAATTAACACACAAAGATATGGATGTTTCGAAGGTTTATGGCACTGAGAAATGCCCTGGGTGTGGACTTTAATAATTCACTTCAAATTGACATTAAGTTCGAAATTCTTTCACCAGTTTTTATTGAGTTGAAGTAAGAAGAACTCATTTTATTGGTGGGAATGTAGACAGAATATAAGTTGTGCAACGTGTTACTAGCAGTATGTGTTACTGAAAGACACGTTTCTATTTCTAGTTCCAAGAGACGCAGAAGGAAAAACCATTAAGGACAGGGGGTAGATTTGCGTGTAGCATCTTCAGCAGGAATTTAAAACGTATCGGAACAAACTGTGCAGACGCGAATTACTAACGTCATAAGGAACACATAGTTATGCACCTTCGAGATAGTTCTCTTAAAATTAAAAAAGAAAGAAGGAAGAACACAGATAAACGTAGCCATTATAGACTTAACAAAGAGTATGTGTTGTATTCGATATAAAAGCCACAAGTGGATACAGTATTGATGTATTCGAATTACCTATCAAGATCAAGTTCAAGATCAAACGTTCTTGGTAAATTATTACTTTTGTTTGTTGAAATTAGAAAGTAGAATTTTATAGATACCTCTTACAAGGATAAAAACTGAAAAGTTTATTATCATATAGAGTTAGTTCAACAAGTGGTTAATACAATCTGTAAATGAAAACAATCAGAAAAAGAACAAAACGCCTGGGGACATTATGTGAAAACAATATACAGCGTATCAGCAGTTGCTTGTTCTCTTAGCATTGTTCAAGTGGATACTCTTGACTCTGAATCATTCGGAGCAGGATACACACGCTATGTATCTCAGAACACTCACTCAACAGATTCTATAACTTCTAAATAACAATGATATATTGTTCACATGAAATGTCAAGTATGGAGCCACTTGAAAATGTAACCGAAACCCTCATAATCCTTGTTAGGGAAAACACAAAAGAAGAAAACATAGTAAGGTGCACTTAACTGATCCTTAAATGTGTCCTTGAGTTTTATAAAACAATAACTAAAATATATCACGGCAAGCGACTTTTCAATACCCCAGCTCATATAGTGTCAAATTACTTTGACACGACCAATACATCATACCTAATAATCTTGTATTGGCCTTTAGATAAGCAAGAAAGAACTCATTCCTTTCAAAAATCTTAAGAACTCTTCAGTGGGAGAATTTATGTGCTGCCGAGCCGTCCAATCAATATTCCTATTATTTCTGATACATATTTGATTACATAAAACTATTAATAAAACATTTCTTTGGCACAAATTTGATGCCAGAATTACAAACGTCTAAAGAATGATTTAACCAGATCAAGATAAAATATTGCTCGTTGTGTAACACAATTTCAAACAACAACAGCAGTCATTCACATGCATCATACTTAAGTCATCTAAGACACTATATAACGTCTTGGAAATAAGCAGGCTCGCAGCCAGGGGGGGGGGGCATGGGGGCACGTG
>JAUUEB010478742.1:0-30505 GCA_032362205.1 Clione limacina | reverse complement strand
AACTTTTCTGTTTATCCCCACTCTAAAGGGGATCCCTAAAAAGCTAATCGCTCGAGCTAACCCCAGAAAGGTAACCTCACCAGGAGCCATTTGCAACAACAACAAAATATTCATCTTCAGGGTTATGATCCTATTGTTTCATTTCAACCTACACCTTAGTTTTTTATTCTAAAATCAGTAGTACTAAATACAACCAATTAAAAACTAAGATGAAGAGAATTAAAACACCAGAAGATATGATATCTGGAAAGCAAAAATTACATCTCATCATGAGAAGTCTGATTTTGAGAGTAGGATAATACAAAAAGAACAAAAAGTGTTTACCATTATTACAGGTACCATGTCCATTACAGTCTTGTGGGCAGACTTTGTCTATGACACCTGGTGGTGGGGTGATCAGTCCAGTGACAATGTCTACATTGATCTCTATTTGAATCAAACAGATCACTCTGATATTGGTCAAGACACTAACTGCCCATGAGAAGTCATCCATAATCTGAAAATATATTGCAATTGATAAAAAAGCTACAGGGTATTTTTAATCTTTGATTACCAAAAAAATTGTAATAGCCATTATTGACAGACAGGTTAATTGTTTTGCACATGTATAGGCTTGAACATTAAAGAGTGGATGAGTTCACCAACATTGGAGGCAAGGCCCAGTTGAGCCAAAGCAAGAAATATAGTACATCTGAGGCACTAGGTCATTGAAAAGAGAAGTTGAGGCAGAGTTTAACCGTTACTTGTTAATTTCAATGCATTTTCTGGAATGTTTTGTCAATTAATGAAGCACATAATTTTGAACAGACAGAAATAAAGATGAAGAGTTAATTTATCCAACAGTGAGATATTATTTAAGTCCAATTTGTACATTTTGTTTGTTGATTTGTAGTGTGAGATTGCTGATTGTGCTTCGATGTTGTTTCTATCAATTATAAAGCGCCTAGGGCTTTTATTAGGGATAGATAGATGCTCTATAATAGTATTACTACAGTTTAACCTCGTTAACCCGCCAAGCGCAGGACAAAAGTAAAATCGGCGCCTTTGCAGGGTAGGCAGCTTAAGCAATAACGAAGTATCATCAGCAAAATCACAGTAATTTCCTCGCACTCAATGACACAGCTGGCATGTGTAGTTACTGTGATTTAATACTGAAAAGTTATCTTTTTATTCACATTAAGTTACTTCTTCCTTACATTTTGGCTTTAACTCTCAAACTTCTGTGATGGTCTTGTTGTTTTTAACCCTTGAATTATTGTGGGCGGCTTAAACATAAATTTGACCGTTCATTTATATAGTTGTGTACAATAGAAATAGCTGGCGGTGGCAGCAAAAATATACTTTAAATAAAGTGTATTTTCGTACAAAAGACAATACAGGGTTTGACTGTATATTATATCTACAAAAAATAGCAAAATACATATTTTATAAAAATTCATAATAAATTATCGATCAGATAGATATGGGTGTGTCTCAACTTATGACTTTAGCTGTAAGACTAAGTAGGTAAATTAAAGATGGGAGGAATGGTGGCCTTAAAGCAACATCCCCAACTCTTATGCAATAGGGCGCAGGTTAAAACATGCGTGTTATGCATGTTTGTTGCTGCCCTACCTTGGCTTGGTTGTAGGTCAATGACTCTAATCTGGGACCTGCTTTTCATTTAACCTTCTTGTGTCGTGTTGGGCATTAAAACACTTAAAACCAACTCAACTACAATTTTTCTTGTCCAAGAAGGGATGATTAAGTGGTGACTACAGTAACAGTAACAGCATGGTTTGTAAACAATCTAATAACTTCCCTCACCTGTATATCAGCAACACAGTTGTCCACAGATGCATCAACTGTAACTGTTCCTATTAAGTTCAAACATGCAGCATAAGTTGCACTGACTTCTAAAAGAGCTCTGCATGTCTGAGTGGCATTTTCCTTTGTAATTCCTGATGGAGTTGGCCATGTGGGGGTCTGAGACAACAAAGATGAATAGCTAAATATAACTGAGTAAATCAATTATAATTACACAAAGTAACTAATTTCTGATCATATGTTAATAAATACCTAAATAAGTATAGGACTAACAAACCAGCCAATAATTGTTTCACTTTAGAAATTGATACATTTTTCAAAACAAATATATATGAAGGAATATTCAAATTTCCTCCTTTTCCTCTTAAGCGACTTCTTGATTGACCAAACAATCGTGTCATCTTGAGAAATTGTATGTTAGTAGGTATATTGTATAAAAATTAAACTAGACAGCTGATCGTCAAATGACAGCCCAAAGTTTAGAGGTTCAAATTATTTGTAGCCAAGAGAGTGTGCTGCTCTCTACTCCTATTGAGTTTAAGTTCATTAACAATTAATGCTCACCGGAAAGTCATAGTCTATTTCAAATTCCCAAGTAACCTCCCCTTGGACAGAAATACATGCATCTTCACTTGTGACATCATTGGCAATGTTGGTTGTGATATCTGTTTCTGTTTATAGATAAAAATAGATTTGATTAGCAAAATCATGATCATAAAAAAATTCAAAAGAATCAATTGGCATGTTGTTGATATATTGTAGAAGAAATTTTACACATTACAAATATGCACAAGAAAATAAACCAACAAATACAAATCCTTCATTGACATTTCTCTCTCTTTAAAGATTTCTTTCACAATCTTGAAAAAAGTTATTGGTACTTATTTAATACTTTAATCAAAAATGAATTCCAGTACATCTTTAACAACTTTAGTCTGTGGTACCTTGTTAATAAATTAACAAGTGAATCTTACCTCTGCTATCAGATGATGAGGTGGAACTAGAACCAGAGCCTGAGTCTCCTTGTGATGTTTGTGTGTCTTCATCATCAGACGGACATATTTGAATAGCTTCTGTTTGTGAACAAGTGGCAGTAGATCCCTGTAAACAGTTGCATGTTGTGATTGTCTCCCTTGACACTTCAGTTTCAGAACACACACCACTGTAGAAACTCTCATTAATGGCCACTCTGTGGAGTGTTTTCAAGAGTTTTAAAATGAAAGATAGATGATAAAGGTAGCAGGATAAACACTTAAAAATAGTATTCAAACAGCAATGAAAATAAAAAGTAAAAAATATCTACATTCTAACAAAAAAATTATATATCAATTTTGTGCAATTCATGCTGAACACTTTAAATAAATTCTTCATAAATCTATGTCCATAATTACTTAGTTTACACATTACATGTACTATCTTTGTCTATCATTGGCAAATATTTCTTTGGAAAATCAGTCTTATAGGTATTCTCCACTTTATCATAAATCTATATTTTTCTTTATCTTTCTCTAAAAAAAAGTTTTCTACTGAAAATAATTGATTCTATGATGAAAAAACAGTAATCTTACCTCCAAGTCAAAGCAAACTCCTTTTCCTTAGTGACCAGGAATCCATTACTTGTGAGGAAGTCATTACTCTCATCATTGTCATACGTACCACAGAGACCTGCCAGTCACACACATTTCAATGAATTGATCTTTACAAATTTTCTCTTAGTTTGTTGTTTAAAAACTTTCAATATTTGCAAAATATGACACTCATTTGTATTGATAAAATGTGCAAAACTTAAATAGTTTTCACAGACTTTATTTTATATAAGTAGTTCATTCTTTGTAATAGCAAAGTGTGATATATTCTACAATAGTCACGTTAATAGCTTCATAGGGCAAGTAAGTTCTGAATTGCTGCTATTTCAGTCAGAAACAGGGTTGTGCTTTTCTATTTTCAGAGTATGCTTTACTTAAGTTGATAATGGGAATACATAAGCAAACAATTATCATAACTGTGTTATTAAGGAGTTTTATTTAAAAAGAGTACATATTAAAATTAAAGTAGAACATTCATAGCACAATTGTTACTTAACTCTTCAAAAAGCCTCAACCCTATAAATAACCAAAACCCTTACTTACCTTCAGTTTGTTCGAAATCAAATGCTGAGGCTTGAATGTAAACATCCATGTAATCTAGTTTTTCACTCTTCCTACCAATGGTTTTTGCATGCATCTCTATTGTTAAGCCAGTTGGCAGAGTGACCTATTACAAAATAATTCAAAAAGAGGCACATGCGTTATTACATTCATGCAGAGGCTTTTAGAACAATTAATGGTTGACATTCAGAGAAAAAGTGCTGATGAACAATGGGCAAGCAATTTGGAATAACAGGGAATTAAGAAAATAAAACTGTATCTAACTGGGTGAAAAAAAAGAAAAATAAGATAAACAAAAATACATAACAAGCAAAATAAAAATATCATGCAATAATGAGAAAACTCACATTTATTATTATTGTGTACAAAAGTTATGTCAGAAACAATAATCAACAGTTCTAATTGAACAAACTCCAGGTCATGATGACAATTGTCTGATTATATGTGGCTTATCTAGGACTCAGTGGTCCGCATTAAAAGATACCTGTAGTTTTGAGATACTTTGCAGTTTGTTTCAGGGAACTGGAGCCAGAGCCATGAAGCTGGAGCCAGTGTATCATAAGACATGCGGCACTGATTCCCTGGTTTGTTTTCTTAGTTAATATTTTTCATATATAGGAGATATTAGTTTTTCATTCATTTGAGAAGTAGAAGAATACATTATGAGTTTCATTTAAAAGTTTAAAAAAAAACCTAGGTTAATACGTGTCTTGCTATACTTATTTACATTGTATTACACTGTCTGATTTGCTGGTCAATGTAACCTGGCAAGGCTTTGAGATCTCATTAAAAAAAAAACATTCATCATATACAAAGCTATTGACTTATATTACCCACTATAGATTTGAATGTTATAAACTGCAATAGAAATCTTATGAAGAAAACTTCAGGGAAAAAACAGGATACCCAAAATAATAACATTTTTTTTTTTACATAGAGCATATATTAAATGTAAGGGAAGGCATACTGGAAACTACACACTATTAAGTCTGGATTGGATTTATGCCACCTCAATTCTCAAAAATGAAAATGGATATTGAAAAATAAAAATGTTAAGAACAGATTGTTTTCTATTTTGTTTCTTCTTTGGGACACTAACCCAAAACACTCATGTTGAAAAAGTATAAATAATTGAGGAAAGAATTTGAAAAAAAGAACTTTGAGCACACGTGCACTATTTGCAAACCAAGGAACATCAACACAAATATAAAAGTTTTAAAAGAAAGGTGGTTACCTTGTATGCATCATCCTTTGTGCGTACAATCTTTGTTCCTGTGGTGAGATCACCATTAAAGTACAACTGTGGTTTGAGTGGGATGCTGGTACCTCGTTTAGCTCCGCCCCTGTCAAACAGGATGACATCATCACCAGACTTAATAGCAATGGCAGTGTTACATGATGCAAAGCCATTACAGCTGCGTTGGAAAGACCGAATCTGTGGAGATCACATACATCACATCAGCTTATTTTTATAAACAATGTTAACTCATTCACATTCCAAATGATTTTGAAAGATGTCAGTCATCACCTACCTAACCATGAAACTCAGAGTAGAATATTTAAAGTAAGTGCTACTTTCTTATCTCAATATAGATGACATTATATAGAGTTAAACTATTCATAGTTAAATCAGCAGAAACCAATCCAGAACACTGAACACTTCCTCTCTTTTCAGATATTTCAATAAACTATATACCAAACAGAAGCTCCATCAGAATACAGATATATTGAAACTAAGGGTAAATTTTTTGAAATAGGGGCATCTTTTATCCTTCTAAATATTGATATATTTATTTTTAGATAATTATCATTGAAGGCTATACAATATAATTACCTCATAAGGCAAAGTTTTGTGTCTATACAAAACAAATTCTCCTTCATAGTAGTTGTTGTATTTCCTGGGGAAGACAAATTGGCAAAATACTTTTATCTCTTTAAGTGAATTATGATATAACCTATCTTGCAGATTATAGCAATTAATTATCTATACATTCTTGGTGACAAAAGTTACAAACTGACTATGAACAGCCTATCATTTCTTATTTCTTTTGTTATCACTTATATTATGAAATTTGAATTCATCATACAATCAGATATCATAGAAATTCTTAGAACATAACATAAAAGATAGAATACATACATTCAGTAAGTGATACAAATTTAATTGAAACCTTATTTGCAAAATTTATACAAACTTCCTGGAGTTAATGATCAAAGTCCAAAGACATAAAGCTGTTAAGAGTTAATATGTAAACTAGAATAAAAAGATCAACTTAAATATTACTATTACCAAAACAACATTGACAGGCTACTCTGGAAAACAGCACAGACAAATGACACAGGCTGTTAAGAAGTAGATATTAGTGAGAGAACAGTAGATAACAGTCCTACTTACTTTCCATCAAAAGTTATGAAGTGAGGATCCCCTCTAGAGTGACATTGTTTGCGATCTCCATCTCTGTCTTTCACTTTGACCTGAGCAAAATAAATAATTTGTAAATAATAATATAAATGATAAACGTAGGTGGAATGACAATAATTCATGTCCAATCAAGTCAAATACACTCTCTCTGATGCAATGCAGATTTATTGAATATTTAAATAAAAAGTTATATCCTAGATGTAAAGATAAAGTCAATTGACTGTATTGTATCCTTAAACTGTAAGGAAGTGCGCAAGAAATGTGATTACTTAATTGATTAATTGCTTTGCTATATAGCCTTAGAAATTATAGCCCTTTATTTTATTTGATGCTGTGTTGAGGTAATCAGTTTATTCACATTATGTACCATAAGGCACTTCACCAGGCCTATTTCTGTGTCTTTTTCACTTTGTTATACATCTAACTATCTAGGTATTAATATTGGCTTCATTTCCTTGAATCACATAATTTGTCCAGCCTCTAAATAACATCACTACAACAGTATGTAAAATTTGCACAGTAAATAACTTAAACAACATTACAAATTTTTGTTTTTTAATTATACTAGATATTATAACAACAAAAACTAATCATAACAATGTAGAACCACGAGAAATATGATGGAATTTAAAAAATGTGAACACTTCTTATTCTTATTCAATGACAAAAACTACTGTAAACTAAAATCCAAGTAGGGAAGATCGAAGAAGAAGAAGAAATCCAAGTAGGTTTTTTACTAGAAACTTTAACAGTCTACTTTGTACAACATAGAACTTTTACTTCAACCAAGACCTACTCTAATGTAAATACTACGTTTTCATTTTATTTAATAATTCATTTAAGCCATTATAGTAAAGAAGAAAAAAGTAATCCTAACAAATAATTGTAAACATGCTAATCTTACCTCCACATTACCAACAAAGAGGGAATCAAACTCAAGTCCTGCAGCAATAATCTTAGCAAAGATTTTAACTGTCCTTGTCTGATCTCTGTCCTTAACTTTGTCTATTGTTCCTTGTAGTGGAATCAACAGTGGTGCCGTCCAGGTTGCCATAGTGATCCTGTGAGTGCAAGGACCATCTGAGTCATATGTCTTAGACACAGGGAAAGTCACTTGTGTGATCTTATTGCCATTGGGACAGGTGACTTCCTTGTTGTAGACCTGTAGCTCACTTGTGATAGTGATACGACAATCTTGATCTCGATCCTCAGGGAGACAATAAAGGCGAGGAGGCAGAGCTGTGAACACTGAGATAGCTCCATTGTAACTGCCCTCAAAGACGTCCACTTCTCCCTTAGCAATCTAAATTGAAAATAATTTTAAGAAGACAATAATTATTTAAACTGGTATAAAACCATCAATCTGTTATCATCATTATACACTATCTCTCACCAAAATAGGGTTGTTAAGAACTTTTAATCCATGGCCTCCTTCTCTAGTAACAAAATAATCTTCAATTTAACAAGCTAACTTATTGTAATGTGTTTAAGGCAATGGCCACATTTTAACCAATTAATAAAAAGAAAATGGCTAAAATCACTGCTTAAACAACTTGAATTTACATTTTTCATCAACTGATACTCCAAGAAAAGATAAGACTTGTTACAACACCATTTCATACATTCATTTCCATGTCTAACTCTGAGTAACATGCTTCTGATTACTTTTATGGATGTTTCTTTATGCTTTTTTTTTAAAAGATTGCAATATCTATGTGATAGATAATTAAGGAGCGTTAGTTTGCCAAAGCTTTTTGTTTTCTTGAATATAAACAACCTTAATTCGATGAAGGCAGTTGTTGACTATGTTTGAAATAATCTGATTGCATATATTTTTCAAGAAACAGTATTGATAATTTTACCTGAATACCAGCTATCAGTCTATTGCTTTCTTTAATTGGCCCTCTTGTGTTATTGCAATCAGCTGTGATACAGGCTGATATTGTGCAATAAATTTCCTCAGTAAAACGAACAATGTCAATGTCATCCTCTGACAGCTCAGCCAAAAGTTTATTTCCAATGACATCAGGGGTCTGAGTATTGGAGAAAAACATAGGCGAGAATTGATTGATAACATAACAACACAACAATGAAATTATACATAACTAAAAATCCTTGGGATTTTATACAAACCAAATTACATTTGTGAAGTGCTGAACTTTTTTCTTTTTGTGAGGAATGTTAATGATAATTTTTCTTGAGTCCAAGATGCAAATTAATTGTGATATTAACTGGAATACAGTACTCTAATAAAATGCAAGAGGTTAGACAATACTACATATAAAAAAGAATACTCATAAATATTTGTCAAATCATTCTAATTTTAATTTTTTATTTCAAGAAATGTATAACTTCTACTGCTCATTATCATGGGAAACACGATTATAAACCCATAACAATGAAAATGTTAATAAGTCAAAACAATATTTATTCTCAAAGCCCCAACTTTCTAGTAGATGCGCATTTAGTGCCCTTTTAGGTTTTGGAATCCATTGAAAGTTAAAGGTGTTGTTATTGTTTGTATGAGTCCACTTTTTAAAGCATATTATATAACACATGATCAATAGAGAAGAGGCATTATTTTCAGTGAATTTCTTCAAATTAATAAAGAAATTTTGTTTCACAGCAAGATTTTAAAGTAAAAGTTAATTCATTCTGAAAGCTAATTGTGAACAGATGAAAAGTTCTATGGAAAACTCAAAGAAAAAGATAAAACTTTTACCAGATCCAAAGTATATTTTTTTCCAAAATTGAAACTGATGAAGTAGTTGACATCAGTTCTTGTAAGCTTTGTGGCAAAACATTTGAAACTGACTTTTTCTGTTGTTGAATTTGTAACTACCTCAATCTTAGGTTTGCTGGAAAATTTGGGTAACTCTGAAATCAGTTTAAAAAAAATAACAATAAAGTAAAGGAATATAATAGTTAGAAGAAATTGAATTCTCAAGAGTAAAATCCTAAACCAATTGACATTCTTTATCATGATTTTAGGATTGACATTCACCTTAGAATATGTGAATTTATTTCACTTTTACATGTCATACTTTAAGTGATGTTCATTGTTAATCTGTTTGTTGGTGAATGGTGCACATGCATATGCATATGCAAAGCAACCATTTTACGTTATCAGGTTACAGAAAAAAAGCAAACTTAAAGAATTGATTCTAACATAATATCTTATCTAACTTGCCTCTTGAATAATATTGTATACAATCTGAAGAAAGTAATAGACCTATTTCTGAAATAATTTGAACGGGAATAAACACTGTGTTGTCATTCAAGATGCAAAACTCATATTCACACCAGAATTAGAAGTTATTTCATCTTATACATTTTAGAAATTATCTGCCCTTTAATGTCTTTAAAAAAAATTCTGGTATAATTCTTTATTTAAACTTATCAATATATGAACGTGAGTGGTAAAGACTTACCAAATGTGATTCCTAAATCATTGACTATCTTATAATAAGCAAAGACATAGCTTAGATCTGCAATAGCTATCTTTGCGTAGACTTCAGAGCCGATGGGTTTGGCAAAGAAACAAGTTCCTGGAGGAGAGACTTGATTAGATTTTTGTATGAATGTGTCGTCACGATCAATTTCAACGCCATCAAGCAACATCACAAGACCTTGGTCACTGCTCCATGACAACGTAACCTCCACAAAAGTTCCAGATAATTCTTTCTTATATATGCCGCTCACCTGTTTTGATTAGATAAAGTTTTGGTACTGAATGTGTTGTTCCCTGTTATTAACATATCTTATCAATGTGAAAAGAAAAGAAATAAAACATCTTGCCACAATAGTTTTAAAATCATTTGTTAGTCAGGCCTTTGCTATACCTAAGAAAACTCAATAGGTACTTTCTGTTTAAAACCCAGCTTGTGTAGAACAGTGGAAGCCTATCATACTTATGAGTTAGAGGTTTTGGATTCAAACCTCAGCAGGGAACCAAGGTTGTGTATTTCTGAGACAGCTGTTCTTTAGACATTTTTCTGACCAAACATTTTTATAAGGTAGAGTTAAGATTTTACTATAAACAAAGAGAGAAAAATGAACCAGGACCTCATTCCTAAAGTGTTTCAATTGATGTCTTTCACAATCAACTATCTGTTATATATTGAAATGAATGCATTTTCTTCATGTGAATATTTACAAGACAGCAAGAATATTGATGAGTTGTGGATGAACTGTAGAAAGTATGGAGCAGAGGTAGAGACACTGGTTGCCACTTCAAAGGCAGAACAGAGGACAGGGATGTGACCAAGTGGTATTTCTGACTGATGCACTATCTGTGCTTGAGGCACTTGCTAAGACCATGGAGCAAAATCTTGTGGAGACACTTTAGCATGTCCGACAACAAGGTTATCTCCACATTGAGGCATTCAAGGCAACAAAGCTGCTAATCTGCTGGCAAAGACTGAAGCACAAGAGGATCAACCTTATGTAGAACTGATCTACCATGGAAAGAAAACCCTGAAAGTCCATCTACAAGCCTTCAAGGGAAAAAGATGACTATCATTAACTCACCAGAGAGGAACAGGTACATATGTAACATGCTTATAAATATAAAAAAAATATAATTTTCTTGAAACTATTTTGTAATAAATTAAGCAGAATAAGAGAATACTTATCAAAAAGTGCTGGCATCATGAAACTGGAAAAACTTACTTTCCATTCCTTTGTTTCAGTCCTGACTCTGGCTCTCAAATAACTGCTCTTCCACCATATAGATAAACCTGTGGTGTCCGCTGTGTCTCCCCCACATGACAGAATGTACATCTTATCACTGAATTCATTGATTGCCACAGAAAACTTAATTGTCAGCCCATACAGACATTTTGATATGTCCCCGAGACATGTTCCTGATGACACAGAGAATAAAGTATTACACTAAAAAGATATACAAATGAGGCTTACAGAGATTATTACAACTTAGTTTCATCATACAACAAATAATAATCTATTTACTAGTTTAGGTCACTGTGTCAATAATCATTAGGTCTGTTCAGAAAACACATCAAAGAAGAGATTGACATCTTAATAGCGATCAGCCATGGAACAAAAATAAAATTAGGCTTTGATTCTGTCTTCCATTTTACTCTGACAATGCTACAAGGCATTTTGTGCTATAACAAGCAATTTTTGAAAATATTAACACTAAAATTAGCAAAACAGCTGAAATTCAATCAAGATATGACATTGATTGTCAATAACATAGAAAAATAATTCTTTCATAGAATAATTGTACAAAGACAATGTAGAATTATCGATTTTCCTCTTAAGTTCATTTAATAAAGTGTAATATTTACCACTTAAGTCCATCAGACTAAGATAGTCATTGATTCCGTTGAATGAGATAGCATTCCCTCCGGCAGGACCAGGAATCAGTATTGGGTTTCCAAAAATCTGTAGTCTAAAGTTTGGTATCAGCAAGAAGTTCCCCTCTATTCTGATGAAGATGTAGTACCTCACCAGTGCTGTGATATCAGTGGCTGTAAGACAATAATGTTGATATTTTTAGTTTGTAAGACTTTTACACTGATATAAGTAAGGTTATTTAAGTGACATTGATTTTTAGACATTTATGGGTGTACATAAAATTGAAGAACTAGAACTATTTGTCCATTTCACCAAGACATGGTATAGTTTTTCTGGGCCAACTAGCTTTAGCACCAATTCGTTAATGCCAGGCAAAACAATTGTTGGTGTACAACCAGGGATTATTATGTTATGTTTCTGATCCACCAGCCATATCAGTCTTGGCCCTTTGAAAATACAGATATTTTTAATGGTGGATTTGGCTGAGCTTATAGCATGTTATAACTTACATACCAAAGGGGTAATTTGAATGCTTTTGGTGTACATTGGTACATTCTACGATTTTTATTTCAGATGTTGTCAAACGGGTGGGAATATTGGCGCAAACGCCATCAGTAAGGGCGCCTGAGTTTTGGCAAAGGGGTCCTTTTTAATGCTCTTTATGCATTGGAAGCAATAGGAGGGAATTGGTCATTGGATACTCTATTCTTCTTCTGTTAAGCCACTTCTTAGGAAATTGGGTAACACCAAAGCGCCGAAGTTGTTAATATGAAATATTTACCAATCCTATTCATTAACTTTCCATGTTAAATACCTATAAGAGGATACTGTTGAGAGAAGTATTTAAGTTCTGAGGTAAGTTTCCACTTTCCATCATTATTAAAAGACAGTGAGAATACAATTAATGAGACAACATTGTAACAATAAATGTAACTTTTCTTATTTGACAAAATACTTACTTGTGATTTGAGTCCATTGGTTTGTAGAAACAGAACTATTACAAGTAAAGGTGTTTTCATCTACCTTTGAAGCTCCATTTTCATAACAAACACCATCTATTGTGCAAATGTCAGTCTGAAATTATGATAAATAAAAAAGATTATTTTCAAGACTTGACTCATAGTATACTATTTTTACTCTAGTAGCTTGACAATTTCTATATAAGATGTGGCTATAAAAAACAATGAAAAACTTAAAGCTCTCAAATCTCCATAATTATCTGATAGATAAAATTCAGCACACTACTAAATAAGACATTAAAATTAATAATTACATCTTTGTTCATAAGAGTCTACACAGAATCTGCAACATTAATAAAAATAAGATGGCAAACCATGAAAACTTCACTGAATCTTATAAAAATAAAGAACCACTTTGATTTGTATTTTCATTTACAAAGAAAACCAACGTTGACCAGTTTGACGAAGATTGGTTATTTTTCTCAGTGTAATTTGCAGGTTCTTTATAAAAATAGGTCCTAGATTCTGTGTATCTGCAGATTGTGTGTATGTGAAAATAACCATGAATAATGCATTGAGTAAACTTACCCTGTCAACACATCCAGTTAGCGAACAACTTTGACAGTTTGAGTCAAATGAGATGAAAGTGGCAGGTAAGCTGGCATAACCATCATTATTACTGACAGACACTTCCCACTGGCCTTTGCTTGGTATATTACACTGGACTGTATACATATCTATATAGATGGCGTCAGACGTCACATCAGTAACGTTTACCTGAAATAAACAAGGTTAGAATGTACATGTGTATCAATGGATTGAGGGATATATCAAGAAATTTTACAAAAATGATTTTATATTTTCTACTGAATGCAATCCAAGTATTTAAGAGATATATTGTAATAAAAAGACCCACACCATGATTTCAGTAGGTTTAATGACAAATGATGGCATGAAGTCTATTGAAGTTGTAGTATGAGGACTCCAAGATGTAAAACTGATCTGTCTAGTAATAAAAGACATTCATACAATGGGGCAACAATACCACCAGGTTTAAGTTCCCACATAGAAATGCAACAAACCTTAAGAAAAAATGAATTAGGTGTCTGTCTAAGAGCTGTTAAAATACAATATTAACCTGATACACAGTGCTTTAATCTAACTTTAACATAATACTTCATCAACTATTCATGAGAAATTACTGAGCAGGGTTCTTACTGTTAAAGATTTAAAGTAGCAGCGGAAATTATATATTGATATCATTTTTGCAAACTTGAAGCCAGAAATGGTGATCTTGCTACAGCCAGCTGGGTTAGCTCTGATGTCACACAAGTTGCCACCAACTATACCATACAAGACTGGTGGGATCGTTAGGTCAATGGAACAATCAAAACCACCAAAGTTTTGGTCACAGAAGCACAAATAATCTGAAATAAAAATAAAATGAAGTTAACAATTCTATTATCATGGAGAACTTAGATTACAACTCTATTTAAAAGACAGATCCACATAAACTTTTATTTTCAACAAATAGAACTGCAGCCTCTGAGAATCATTATCTTATTCAAGATACAAAGTGATCTAAGATTTTTATCATAGAGTTTAAGAATGCAGATTACCAACTCAAATATTAAATGAGATTTTAAAAATGACAACTACATACTTGATAATTTTGACTGACACTTTAAAAAATAATTGTTATTTGACTATACAGGGTGTCCTTAGAGTATTGACGTGATAACAAGGAGAGTGTATAGATATAAACAATTTTAAAAAAAATCAATTTTTGAAATTTGTGCCAAGTGAAACCTTTAGTAGGGGAGTTTCAAAAATGTGAGTTACTTAAAAAACATTTTGGCTAGTTAGTTGAAACCATTTACATTCACTTGCTATCAGAAATTCAATCCAGAAATGTTCAAACTGAAAATCAATAAATTGTTACAGCAATATTCCAGACATAAAAGAAGTAACAAAATCAGAAACCTTAACATGGATACAAATAAACTAAACACATATAAATAAAAACTAATTGATGACCCTTTCAATAAGTAGATACAAAAGTAAAACACAAAAATTAAAAAAATAGTTGCTAAAAAAAGAAGTAGAATCAAATACAGGTAAAAAAGTAAGAATTTACACAATTTTCTTATCTTTTGAAACAAAATAGATCTCAAGATAATATCTTACAAAATCTCTACGTAAATGATGGTGATGTAACTTTTAATGAAACAAAAATACAAATAAATTATTTTAAATCAAATTGGCACAAAGATTATAATACAGAAAATCAGGCTACTCTAAAGGCAAATGCATTTATACAAAGCTTAAACATACTAAAAACAAATGAAGCAAAGTATTTATTGCAAAGCTAGTATAACAGGACAATAAATGTAAAATGTCTCATGCCCAGGAAGTAACAGTAGAATCTATAAATTATTCATCAATAAAATATAATTATTTGTTTGCATGTTATTGATATAGTTTTGTTAGCAAAAAGACATCACATCACGGAATATAAAGGAAAAAGTACTGACAGATATAATTTGAGCACTTGGCACCCAAATCTTTAACAAATACAGACCACAAAGATCAAAAAGATTTCATAAAAATCAGAAATATTTCGGAACTCAATGACGTCATTGAACATGAAAAATCCACAAAGTATAATGTTTGCAATTGACTACACAATATCACACAAAAACTTGTGATACAGAGTGCGAGGCCTTCAGGCAGATGTTCCCATGCTTTTGATTGTCACAAAAGCAACATGTTTACAAATATTACAATGGAAGCTAGCACACAAGATATATAAAACAGCTATATTGCTTAACAAAAAGCGTGTAGTAAAGAGCAACAAATGTCTAATTAGCAATGTTTAAAATGTCTCATGCATTAATGGTGCGGGTGCTTGACTCACTTTTCAAGGTCTGATTGCTGTCTATTTTGGAGATAAAAGATTAAAAAGAATAAAATATTGAAAATCAATCACATACTAACTAAAAGGTAAAATGGCAGTATCAAAAGAGAAGCCCAGCAAGGGAAGAGACATGAGTTAAGACTAAATTATATCAAGTCACACTTTTTTTTCTCCCTACCTCTTTGCCAAAGCAAAAACAAACCAAAATCTGTTTTATGTCTATTAGTAAGCATATAAATATAAAATCAAGTGAAACACCATTACATTCTTTCCCCAATATTCTTCTAAACACTTACATTTTGTGTTAGGTTAAGGGGATCTTAAAGATCTCAACCTCAACTAGGTGGCCTCTAGACAGTATAAGACAATCTTTTTTATTTGTGAACTTTTAAATTGTTTTGTGCCCTGTTAAGAGCAGAGGCGGGTTCACGGGGTTGATTTGAAAAAAATAAAATATTGATAATCAATCACATACTTCTAATAACTAATAAGTAAAATGATAATATCGGAAGAGAAAGACTGTAAGGAAAGAGACATGAGTAAAGGCTAAATCATATCCAGTCAGAGTTTTGTTTCTTTTTCTCCCTACTTCTTTACCAAAGCTCAAGTATTCAGTAATACTAAGATAAAAAAAGGTTGAGTCATTAGGTAAACACTTTGTACTCACTTGGAATACAGATTCCATGATTGCTACACTCATTAGGACAGAAAGGCACTGTCGTTAATGTTGTATTCAAAGTGATTTGTGTATAGCATTGAACACGGATGTTGTTGAGCATAGTGACAGTCCAGCTGGTATCATCAGTCATCTAACGATAAAATGCAATGGTGGAAGGTCATAAAGTTTCTCAGAACATAAAACTTCACGGTTAATTTATACAAATATAAATTTAAAAACACAAAAAATGAAAACACAAAACAAGAAAAAAAACAATTAAAACATAACTCCATAAAAAAAAATGTGAAGAGATGTATCAAGATGAAAAAATTCATTCCCCTTTTTTGAATGCAATAATAAATGTGTAAACATCAAAATATTTTTGAATAGGGTATACTTCCTCACTATGAGCAACAAATGACTCTGAATTTATATTCTATAACCTGCTATGGTTTATTTTTGTTTCTTTGAGGCTGTAGTGAGCATTTTATATGAAAAATTGATGAATTAATAACTCTAAGTAATTAAAGCTATATCAAAAGGTTGTTTGGTTTACAGTTTATGGGCACAAGACAAAATGTTAGAATATGTGATGATAGAATGAACATGTAATAATCGAAAAACAAATTAGGCATTCGAGAAGATTGACTGACCTTGATGTCATTGATACACATTTCTATAGCATTGTCCGTATCAACTGTAAACGTTGTACCACAGCCACCAGTAGTCAGGCTTGAGCCTGTTAGAGCGTCAGTACACAACTGACGAGCTTTTTCATAATCTATACCACTTGGTGTTGGCCACAGTACAAGCTGAAAAATATTCCAAAACCAAACGAAGTTTAATTATTTAAAACTAAATAAATTGAAATATTTTTTTTTCTAGTAACTCAAAACATTTAATAAGAGTTTTTAATTTTAGTCATTTGACAGGAAATAGGATACATATAGGATAACATGAAGGAGTCATTCAATACAAAAGCAAAACTAAAATATAAGAATCAATTAAAGAAGGAAATTAATTTAACGGATAAGGAGAAATGAAATCTACTAAGAAATAACTGACGTCTTATAGACACTGATAGGCTTCTACATGTACAAATAGTTTATCTATGCAAAACACAATTTGGTTGAGAATGCATTTCAAACAATATTTTTCTGATGAATATCTAACTGCACTGGTAAGTAATTTAGATGAACAATCATCATTTCTTTAAAACAAACATTATCAGATATGTGTTTCCCACGCAGATTTAGTATTGGACTATTCAAATTAGCTATCAATCATCAATTTTAAGGATCCTATTTGTTGATATCTAGTTCTGATCAAATGGCATAATCATCTTTTAAGCAATTCTTTTAAATTTCTTACCATACTTTATTCAATCTTGTCATTATTTTTTTTAAATTTTGTTTTCTTAGCTATTTTTTTTTGTTAATGATTTTTTCATGTAAATTTTCTTTGTTGATTTAAAAATATCTATTCTACATTCAATGTAATATTGCAAGCGTGAGATAAAAACGAACAAATTATCTGAAATTACTGCAAAACTGGCATAATCCCACAATATTCTATCAATATATCTCCTGTTAAATATTTTTTTTATCAATTTCAGAACAAAAGACGAAATAATCAATCCTTTGAATAAGCCTGTTATGTACAATGTAATGATAGTTATATCTGTGCATCTATAAACAAAATGTGAAAATCCTTTGACTTTTTTAAAAGGTTAAATTGTCTCATCAAATCTTAACAAACACACACAGATAAGTCAGTTAATTCAGACAAATTGCCTTTGAAGAGAATCATGCACATACCTCAAAATCAAAAGTGTAGTTAACATTAAACTCAAAGTCTATGACAGTCACAAGGGGATCAAAGCAGTACTCAGGTTCTACTGCACTGGCAACAAGGTCAGCTGTCACATCCTCATCTAATGATCATAAGAAAATAAACCAATGTACATCAAACAATGAAATTCAGTGAGAAAATATAATATCAACTTCAAATTCAGATAATTAATTATAGACTAATACTACCAAGGGTTTATAAAACATCAGAATAAATCACAATTGAAATTAACAGATTGTAATTTCTTGAAGGGGGGCTTAGTCACAAAATGTATTGAATAAAACAATACTGATATCCAAATTATTTATACACCAAGATTAGCAAAAAGCAATTATTTAACTAAAATCTGCAATACATACAGATATAACAGCAAACATGTACACACCAATACCAACATTTTCACTCAGATATAAAAACAAACTTACATAGTTTGACAGGAGCCCCTGGAACAACAGCATCCAGTTTACATGTGATGAGATATGCATCACTGGCACATGTTGAGCCTGAGTTACATGTGCAGTACTCAGTGCTAACTTGATCCTCAAATACCTCAGGACAATATCCAGAATAGAGAGAGTTTTCCTTGGACACTCTGAGGAAAAAGAACAGAGTTAGCTTACATTTCAGACTAAATTTTTATTTCCTTGAATGCCTTTACACTTGAAGACCTGTTTCCATTATGAATTTTAAAGTTCTTTTCAGAAAGTCTAAGGAGCCATAGAGTTTGTGGTGAATGGTGAGGGGACCAGGCATCACCTGCTATCTCTTTTTGGGAGCCACCCTTTGGACATTTAGTCGCTTCTTATGACATATAGTCATACAGGACAATTCTTTACTCCCTGAAGGACAATTGTGGGGCCCTGTGCCTGCACGGGAGTGACTCAAATAACTCTTGACATTTTGTTTTGTAATTTTGAGGAAGTTAAGAATATCATAAGTTATGTTGTATTTTTTATTATTACATCAAGAAGCAATGTTTTTACACAGTCAATACCAATCACTGATATATTGGTGAACTTGTACACAGAACTACTTTGACATATCAAAGATTTGCAACACTAGAATAGTTACCATGAATATTGAAAAAGGTTTCCTCAAGCAATCTAGTAATTAACTATTAACTAAGCTGCATTTAGGGTCAAGAAAATCAAAAGCCAAAAAACAGAAAAGAATGAATCCCATTCAAATCCTAAAATGGGGTATATTAGCACTACTTGTGTTCATTGTTGGTTGTATTTCTTTCTCTATTTAAGCTGATGTTTTTCCCCAAAACCTTGTTTTTCCTATTTCAGGATGTTACAATGACCTACTCCATTTTTCATTTAAATGACTTCATTTTTGTTCAAGATGTTCAAAAGAGTGTCTAGATGTAAACAATTAAACAAAACAATTTTTGAAATTTGCAACTTGTGGAATCAGAAGATTTTGATAGTGATTGTCACATAAGTAATCTTAACAAATTAAAAACAAAAATCATGTAACTCTAAGCCATCACTTCCTTTCCGTCTTCTAAATCACTCATTGAAAACAAGGCTAAAAGTCATCTAAAAGTACTAGGTAAATTTGGTATTAAGACATATATGTATTTTGAAAATAAATACAAACCTCCAATATTCTGAAAATACTTTTTGTTGTTTTCCTCCAGTTTTCAGGTCGACTCCTTCTCTGTTGTAAAAGTCATTGGATTTGTCCTCATCGTATGAGCCACAAAGTCCTGAAATATTCAAAATACAAAATTGTAATGGAAGATAAACACTGTGAATGAGCAACTCTGACAAGCAAACTTTGTTGCATGGTTTGTGTTATTCAATGGCAAGATCATCTATAAAAAATGTTTTGCGACCAAAGTGGTTGCAAAAAAAAAACATGTGAACATAATCAATACTTACAAAACAATAGAATGTATACTTAATAATATGAGCCGTAATCAAGATTTTTTTCCTCCTTTGTTTATCTTACCCACTGTTTGTCCAAAGTCTAAAGATGATGCTGTAATCCACAGATTCAAAAAGTCTGAACTCCCAATGTTACTGTTCTCAACAATAACAGTTGTTCCAGATGGCAATATGATCTGTCAATGAAGGGAAAAGGCTATTAATTACATTTGTTCACATGCTAAAAAAGCTGGACATCTGAGTAAAAAAAACTTTAAATAACTATAGCTTTTATGCTTTCAAAAAATATTTTAAATACATTGTTGCATCTGACAATTTTTTTGGATATAAATGGCCATAATTAACTGGTCAGTTTTTCATGATTAAATATAGAAGCAAAATCTTTCTGTTAAAATTAAGACAGTGAATTCATTCTAATTCTAACAATAAAAGGATCAAAATAAAAAAAATTGAACAGAAGACTTATAATATTGATATAAACCTGATATTGGTTTCCCTGATCATGTTTTTGAAGTCTAAAGCCAGGATTGACATCACCATTTTTTATCATTTTGATGCTAGTAGCACTGTTCTTGGCAGCTCTGGTTGGTCCACATTTATCAATTATTATAACATCATCATCTACTTTTACTGCAACAGCACAGTTACATGAGGCTACATCTCGATTACATTTGCGATAGAAAGCATGGACAGCATAGGGTAGAGTTTTGTGTTGATACAATGTGAACTCTCCCTCTTTAAAGTTGTCATATGACCTGGAAATAACAATCAAAATCATCAAGGCATAAGAAAATATTGTATAAAAGTATGTATATAGTAATACTCTACTTAACATAAATGATATATTGTAAATTATTTCTTGACAAATATCATCTTTACAATGCACGTTCATTGTCGATTTGGAACCATTTAAGCAGGATATGTTCATAGCTGATGTCAAATGTTTATATATTAAATATCAAAATAAGTTCCTAAAAGAAAATTGTATAAGACAAGAGTTATGATGGAAACTACTTAAATAAAGTCATTTTAATACATAATTGATATATTAATTGTATTGAGTGAGTTTTCACTTTAACATTTGAGGAAATCATCAAATCGCACAAAGTTATTTGTTTTAAAGTTCTGAAACAGAAGGTTACTATAAGTGTTAAACTGAATACTCATAAAGTTCAAAGACAGTCATTTCATTTTTTATCTAATTCTTATTTATAGACATTATAGATACACATCTCTATTGATAAAAGTCACTATTTCATTTCTTATTTTAATGACACTCACACTCCATCAAATGTTTTCATATGTGGATCATTGACAGACTGGCACTGTTTTCCAATATCTTTGTCAACAACAATGACCTGGACAAAAAAAAGAGTTAATTTTGTATTCAAGAGAGAGAGACAAGTTAATCAGTATAAGTATATAAAGAGTCTTAACTTTTCAATTTTTAATTTCATTGCATATATAATAGTTTACTAGCATAAATTAATTATATGTGATTTCCAGAGTAAAAGTTTGCTTTCAATGCTGTAAAAATATTAGAAGCATAGTTAAAATTGATCACCCTAGGATCATAATTATTGTTTTGACATATTAATATTACTACAACTATAGGAAGCTACCATACCATTGCAACAATTCCCTATTTTAATTTTTAAAAAAAAAGGTATGATTTGAAAATGGGGTGCACTAATTTACTAGTTTTAAGATATTGTGACAGTAGTGCATATTCCTTTTGCTCGTTTATATTTACTCTTTAAAAGAACAATGCTGTCAACAAATTTGTAGGCTCAATGCACGTATCGTTCTCTCTTACATAACAGAGATACACATGTAAGTTCTTAGATTCATGACAAGCATGTAAGAATTTTAATTCTCATGATTCTTACATTATTTTCAGTATGCATAGTCTCGTGCCATGAACACTCGCGTAAAGTTGGATCCGAGAGTAAATATTCTACCTTACAGACAAAAAATTAAGAGCTTGGTAGGGCTTGATTCAGCTTTTAGCAGCCAACCTCTTCAACACAAACTCCATATGCATGAAAACTTGAAAAAAAAAGAGACACAACATTCTTACCTGAACAGTCTGAGACAGAAGAGTTTCTATGACTCCATTACATTCCACACTGGCAGCTATGTTAACAGTTCCACTAACATCTCCGTCCCTCACAAGGTCAATTGTAGCTAAAATAGGCACAGAAATACCGACTTGCCAATCTTGACTGCCAACAGACACACTGCAGGATGTTGCACTTTCAGTTCTGTTGACATTTCCATAGCCAACAACAATTTGTCTTAATTCATTGCCACTGGGGCATAGCTGTGGTCCACTGAAACTCTGGACATCTGTGGAAACTTGTAGTCTTGCCTCTAATGAAGAACTGACAGAGGCCTTACATAACAAATAAGGTGGAGCGGTCATCACTATGTCAATGTTAGACGTACCAGAGCCTTCACTCACTGTCACTTGCGTTTGAACAATCTAGAAATGTGAGTGAGAACTTTGAATTAGAAATGAAAAATATGATGGAATTTTTTTTATAACGGGCATTAACATATTCATTTAATTTATATTTATTTAGTCCTGTCTGTTTACAAAATGTACATGTCATCATAGCTTGTCATAATTATTTAAAGTTTAGTGAAGATTCAGTGACATTCCTTGAATCTACATCAATTGTATGGAGATGGAAATTTCCTATAACTAACACAATTACAGGTGCTCTGAAAAAATCCAACTTTCTCTGTAAATTTGTTCGAAGTCTTACAGTCATTCTCTATTTTCTACTTAAATTTAATGATAGGTATATGTTACACATGAAAAATACATTAATTGTTTTGGTTTGTGTTCTTTTAAACCTTGTTGACAGGTGTTGAGAATCAAGTGTAATGTGGTCTTATCTGAAATAAATATGGTTTCAGATTCTTGTATATTTTCTTAAACTTGGACTTTGAAGTGCAAGCTATGAGGTTGAAAAGAAAACCATACTTACAGTGACAGTGAGCTCATATTTAGTTGTAAATGTTGGGCCACTGAGATCAGGACAGTTATAGACATAACAGGGAGTCACAGAGCAAATAATCTGTTAAAGAGACAATATAATAAACTGTAATAAAACAAGATGTTATGAAACATTTACATAGCATGAATTGAAGTAAAAAGCCAAAGATTCTGTTATCGTTTCCCCAGCACACCATTATTTAATCAAGATTGGTGTAGATGTTGAGCTATTATTGCTGTTGCCTGACTCGGAAAAAGTTATCTCCTATGCTCCCTGGCACCTGCCTGACAGGAAAAAGTAAGGTAAACCTCTAAGATATTGCATCACAAATTTGATATCTTTCACAACTAAACTAGTCAACTTGCCAGGAAGTTGGTCCTCCTGTAACCAAATACTTTATTTTACAAAAGTAAAGTTTAGCTCTTCAGTATCCCAAACATCCCAAAAGCATTTTTTTTCACATGGGTCTGGAAGGGGACTTTTTTAAGCCAAAATGGGTCTGAATTTTCACTGTGTATTTTAATGTTTTCGTTGTTTTCCTTCAAAAATGGGTCTGAATTTTGGTCAAATGGGTCTGATTTTGGTCAAATGGGTCTTCTGGGTCTGGAAGGAGCTTCCCCAAAATGGCAAAAAATGCTTTTGGGCCAAACATGCTGGTATAAAGTTGTACAACTTTGTCAATTAGGCAATATGTAAAACTAGCACAAACTCATTATTGATGTCTTTCAAAGAATTTATTTCAAAGTTTTGCTGATCTTTGGCACAACAATAATTAGTATACAGGTGGTGCATTTTAACCTAAAACCAAAGAGTACTCAGATCTTCTGTGTGTGTATTATAACGAAATAAGTCTAAACTTCAATATAAAAATAATAACTTATCACCCACCTTGGAGCCAAATGTAGCACCTAAGAGTTCACTCTCTTGTAAAACATCTTGTGATTGTGAGCTTCTCAGCTGTGTTTGTCTTATAGAAGTATCATCAACAAACCATTCGAGATTGTATGTCACATCACCTCTTCCAATATTCTCAAATGAACAAGAGAAAGATGTTGATACATTGACAGCATCATAGGATATCTGAATCACAGGCTTCCTTGTAAGTGTGGGGAGTTCTGCAATAGAATCATATGGTTTGGGTATATTCTAGATTCAAAATAGTAACTGAATAAAACTGCCCTGCTCCCCTCCATTAAATGTCAAAGTTAAATGTTGTTTACATATTATCTTCAGTTATCATTTATAACCTTGTTTCTTTACATAACTTAAACATTGGCTTTGGATGTTGTCAACATGTTTTCAGAAGCTGTCCATCTTTGCACATGTACAGTCAAAGTGAAAGCTTCATTTAACAAGAAAAATGAGTACATCAGACACAAGTAACAAAGAATATAGCAAACAACTCAAGGGCCATAACTCTGCGTCCACTGCCTAAATAATGTACCGGAAAATCATAAAAGGAACATAAATCTGTCAAAATTGTTTTGTTTTCAAAACATTAGACTCCAGATTGTAGGGACCCACGAATTAAGCCTCTTTTAAAAATTTCAGATTCATATCTTTGACGATGGGACCACAGCGTGTTTGCAAATATTTAACAAAGACATATAGAAAAATAATCAAAGGGGTCATAACTCTGTTTTTCAATTGATTATTCAAAAAAATTGTGAAAGCTGGTTTTCGATAGTCTCTAGAAGAGCCTCTTTGCAAGATTTCTGATTCTTAACACTGAAGATGTGACCACAGCGTGTTTTTGCCAAATTAACAAAGAACATATAGCAAAAAAACTCAATAAGGGCCATAACAAATATTTCTGGATTTAAATAGCGGAAATTCTATTTTTGGTCTATATCATCCTTCCAAAAATGAAAGAGATCCGAACAAAATTACTCAAGTTATCGTGGTAACAGACACACAGACAAGAAGAAAATATACCACTGCACAACATGATTGTGCGTGGAATAATCATGTGTAGACTTTCAAAGCAAAAACCTTAAGCTTTTTCGGGAATAATTTCTGCTAAAATGTAAAAAGGATTTTGAAATATGAGACAGGAGGTAATATTTTTCAATAACCTTGAAATATCTTTTTAAGGTGCAAGACTGAAGTTTTATTTACAGGCCTAATTTCTTTCTTCTAAAGCAAAGCTTATCAAATAACGGCTTCGTGGTTCATACCTGTAATGATTCCAATTCTATCAAGAACTGGCTTTGGAGCAGAGAATATCTCTAAACCACCAAAGATCATGCCTAGCCAACATGTTTGATTGCTCTTAGATCCAATGATGAGATCTAATGTTGGACCCGTCTCAACACCCAGTGTCATGTACTGTGCTGTGCTATATTTCTTTCCATCCAAAGACACACTGAGGCCAAGACTGTCAGACCAACTCACTTCTACCTTGATAAATCTGGGAAGAAAAGATACAAGAACTTAAACATCACAATGTTAAATGTAAATTGGTGGTCGGTAACATAAATCTCAGTTTTTGAAATAACCTAAATATTGTGAACTCTGTACTGTTAAGTATTTTGATGAAACTTTAAACACTTAGCAAGATTTTGTTAACATGTTTGTTTTTTCACATGATACAAATTGGACAAAGTCAACCTGGTCTAGAGAAAACCAAGAAGACTTATCTTGCATAAGAGACGCTTTAGACCTTTGTCTTTCAAACACTTTCCCCAAAACAGAGGCCACTAGCTGGCTTCAGAAGGAATGCTTGTTATTTCGAAATCACAAGTAGCAGTTAAAGATTAATATCAATATACTTGTTTACTTGGTTTTGAGAAAAAGCGTTGGTATGCATTTATATTTTCAGGCCTAGAAGTTTGCGTTATTATGAAAACTATCATAATAATTCTTTGTAAGGTACTTATTGAGATAATAATAATTGTAAGAATGCCTACCACCACACATGCAATTACTGCCATTAAACACAGACTTACTTATTGAGGCTGACAACATCTGTCTGTAGTGACCATTCTTTCTCTTCTCTACGCACAGCTATCCTGGCTTTACCTCCACAAATTGACACAGACAAGCCACTCTCACTGGTCTCATAACTTCTGAGTACATAACCATTGTCACAGACTGATGACAACTGTACATAGAATTGAACGGTGAATCCCAAACTGCAGCTTTCAGTATCAAGAATACTGACATCTGATTTTGCAACTGTCAGTGACTGAGCGCCTTTAGTGAAAGAAGCATAGCTGGCACCACCATAACCAGTCACCAGGTTTACATCTCCAGAGACCACAATGTTGCCCAGATTTGTCTCCAATACTGAGATTTTGATGGTCTCAAATTTAAAGCGCTTTGCATACACCATTGCATCTGAAAAAAAGTCAGTATTAAATTAACATTTAATATATCACTTGAAATATAGATTACAGTCATGAAGTCTTCAAGCATTTACATGGGAAATAAAAACAAAATTAGTTATAATATGCTTTATAATTTTGATGCATGTCTTAAATGCAACAATAGCAACTGTGTCCTTGTTTGCCTCCTACCCAAAAACAAAATTAGCCCCATCTCCCTGCCTCCAAATTACTAATTTGCAGACAAAAGAATAAAATAAATTGGTTGATAGGACCTGCTGTAATGAAACAATTGTACCTTCTATAAAATTGATACACAATTAAGCTAGCCCTTAAAGCAAGTTAAAAAATAAACATCAATAGATAGATTTGGTAGGATGCAGCCTAAAAGATATTCCTTCAAATTTATAAACGCTTTACCACTTGGAGATGAAAAGAGAAGACATTTTCAACATCAATATCTTAAATTAAAAATCATTAATTGATGAGTATAGACAAACAATGAACATCAAACAAAATTACCTGAAATAAGGTTCCATGTATCTGTTGCATTAGATGGTTTACAGTATCTTATAACATCATCCTCAAAGACAGCCCCACATGAATAGCAGGCATCATTAATCACACATATATCATCCTGAGAAAAAAAAATTAACACCATACAAGACCTTTAAAATCATAATAGGAACAATAATTCATTGATTCTACATGATTAAGAAACTATATGATAACATTGACCTTTAAGAAAACCCCGCTTTATTGTAAAAAACATTAGGCTGAAAATTGAAACCTTTTATTAATTCAGGTCAAAGTTGTATTTGAACAAAGAATACTTTATTATAACATTACCTTGGGTGTACATTGAGACTGGTTGCATTTTTCACAGAAGCCATCATACAGTGTTCTGACCAGAGAATTACTCTTTGTCTGACCTTCTAAACTCAGGGAAATCATTGAAGAACTTTGCAGTTTTGTGTCACAAACAACCTTATTGGAGGAAATAAACCTTGCACTGCTGCTTGAGTCTGTGCCCTGGAAAAATCAACAAACATTTTCAATCACTCATTTGTCACTTTTAATTAAAAAAATTTATAAGACCTTTAAACCTTAAAAAAAACAAAAATTATGTTTAATATGAAATTTCTTGAAAAAAATTAGAATCATTAAAATGATTTGATTAAAAAAAAATGTTGACATACTTAATATATTTTTTTTACCGTTTGTGCATGGGCGCATTTTATTTTGGTGAGGATAATTATTGAGTTACCAACTATTTAATGGATTTTTAATTGTTTAATACAAATGACCTCCAATATTTTTCTGATAAATAACGCCATGCCCTCAATACACGCTTAAATAATAATGGAAAAGGTACATACATTGTTATTGAAATGGCAGGTAAGATTTTCTGCATCTGTAAATCCTGCACCATGCAAAATGACTGAAGAACAATCAGCCAGGGATCTCTTGTCACATGTCTCTCCTTCTTCTATAGAAAAGAGAACTGGAGGGATGGAGAAATCAACAGAGCAATCTGCAGAACCAAAGCCACTGCTGCACTGACATTTTCCTGGATAAATGTAGAAAGAAGTTTTTGTTAACACTGATGAAAAATTCATGTTTTTTTGGATGAGAATATATCAACCTCAAAGGTTACTTGAATTTCAAAAAGTTTATGAAAAATATAGAACACATTAGGAGACATATATTGTGAAATTAACTTCTTATACTTATGCAATTGATGCTTTTTGGAAGGCTCTTAATTTGCATTTAGATGCGTAAAATTCAAAAACCTTCTAGTTCTTGAAATGTTGTTTTTGATGGTAGGTGTACAAAAATGAATATAAAGAGTCGGGATAAAATAATGTCAGGTAACAACCTGTTAAAACAAATTAAATTTCATAGCGGTAGCTGTCTTTCCTTAAGAGTTTCGAATATGTGTGGATAATATAAGAATTGAAAGAAATAAAGGAAACCTTTTAGACAAGTTCCTCTGTTGGTACAGTTATTATAGCAAACTGAAATCTCAGCAGGAACTTGGAAGCCATCTTCAGTTGTCCACAATTCCACATTAACAGAAGCTTCATTTATACAATCCCAAAACAATGAAGAGAGAAAAGCATCACCCTTTGCTTCAGAAATCTGTAAGGAAATTCACAAATTACGACTAAAAAGATATAACATACACATATCAGGTATAATTGTGTGTGTGAAAGTGTGTGCATGCCTTGTAGTAAGTAAGGAAAAATTAACCAAAATCTTTTCTGAGCATATAATAATCAGCAGTCAATCTCAATTTTTAGGGAATAGCATAGGTATTTTGCCATCGCCTTGCTGACTTTACGGCTTGTAGTGTTTTGTGAGAATAGAGTAAACTACAATTAATTAATAAGAAAATTATTACCTGAAAATCGTCAACACACTGCTGAATGAACCTCTCCGTGTTGCTGATATTAATATAGGCAGAGCAATCTCTCAATATTTCACTTTCATTCAATGTCTTTGCGCAGTCATTCCTGACTTCAAACTCAGTCAAGTTATTGGTGAGAGGCCAGGTGAGAACCTAAAGTAAAAAACAATCAGATTAGAAAGAATAATATCTAGAAATATGTTCTTGAAATGTTTTGCTTAATTTAACTTTATAAATATACAAAGTAACCAATTGTAATACTTATTTACAATGTTATGATCTCTAAGGCTTTGGATTTATGAATATAATACACTTAGCACATGCATACACCAAGATGCATACATTCAGTACTTAGGTTTTTCAAAAAAATATAGAAATAAGATTATCACTTAATGATCAGTTGTTGCAAACAGGTTTGAATGTCTCGTAAATTTGTCATGCTCTTAATTGACTAGAGCTTTCATATTTAATAAACATTTGTCACAAGTCATAAGTGAAAAAGTGTGGCAGTCAAAATGAATTCCAGAACAAAAGAATAAAAGAATATCATTTTATATAAATAAAGATATATCTCTTTGATCAAAATATGAGGATGAGCGCAATCACTTGTTGTGAATGTTATTAAAAAAAAGTTCTGGAATTTATAGGACAAAGTAATGAAGAGTAACTTTCATAGAAATGTGTTTCTTATAATGCAGATTTATGTATTTGTTCAACAAAGTCATTTCCAGGGATTCAGACTTTGTCTTTAAGCTGTGTGTTTACTTTGACATCAACTCACCCGAGGTTCATAATCTGTGTCAATGTTATACTCAAATTTCTTTTGGCTTTCACAACATCCACTTGGAGATTGGCTCAGCTGGATAAGGTATCCAGTGATGTCTGTGCCTAGGAACAGGATCAAAAGGTAAAACATGTAAGTTGCTAGCAATAATATAATTGTTTATGGCCAGCAAGTTGTATCAAATTTCATACATTTGCAAACTAAAGCTTATTCTTGTTTTCTTTTAACATCCTATGATAAAGCCTTTATTCACTTTACTTCATCAGTTAATTGCAACAAATCTATAAAAGATAATGGAACATGAATCTTCAAATATTACCTTTTATGAATTAATAACCTTCATAATATCTCCTTAAAAACCGATCATTTTCATTCTCTATAAAGGTTCTTATTAATTCTAAAGAAAATGATGTTTTGTCAGTGAACACATTGAAGTCTTTCATATAAAAATATAACTAGATAATGACAAATACAAACCTGTCTGCACAGCTGAACTTGATGTTCCTTGTGGTGCAATACCACAGAAGAAGATATCTAGATCTCTGGCACATATTGGCTGTGTCAGGTTGTCACACTGGCAATATATTTCTTTCTCTCCAACATCATAGTTGATGCCAGCATCTTTACACAGTCCATTTAAGAGAGATGACTCAGCTCTGTATGAAGGAATAGAAAAATAAGTGAGAGGAGATTTTCATGAGAGATATTACATGTTTTGTAGATCAATCATACTTTCCAGTGGCCCAAGACAAAATTCGAGGATTTTAGCGTATGTTCGGGGGGTCAAGGGGGGCAGAGCCTCCTTTCAGGTTTTTTTGGGGCCCCTCGAAAATTTTTTGTAAATTGCAATGAGAAAAAGACCATTTTAAACACATTTAGACCATGATAAATCTATGTTTATTGATAAAAACCAATCCAGATTTCAAGATAATTATCAAAAGTATAATTTGAATTTGAAAAATCTGTATCTGTAACTAACCAAGTAACATTGGAAATTTTAATT
>JAUUEB010478731.1:0-11223 GCA_032362205.1 Clione limacina | reverse complement strand
TTAATGATGAATTTTTTGGCGACTCATTTTTTTAGGTTCCTAAAAGTGTTTTCTACCAATACATTGCAGTCACAAACTTTTTGTATTGTAAATTGACCCGTACAGAGGCCTTGACCAGCGGTATATTCGTAAGATTTACACCATTTCATTGGTGAGTACTCATTTGCATGACCCCTGTACGGATCAAATAATAATAAAAGTGTTGGCCAATTATTTTATCAGGTTCCTAAAAGTGTTTTCTAACCATATATTGCAAAAAAACATTTTGTATTGAAAATCAACCCGTAATATAATAGGCTATTTCTTCTTTTAATCGAGATGGGAATTCGTTTAATTAATCAAAAAGAAGTATAATAATAGTTTAACGCACAATCTTCTTAAATAAGCACTTGAACTGATTAAAATAATTAACTTGCAAAATAGTTAATTATTTTAATTAATTCGCGTGCTTATTCAGGACAAAGCTGCGTTTAATACATATTGATGTATAGACCAAATTGTATAACAGTGTCAATGTCATTTTCTCGAATTTAAAAAAAAGGAAAAAAGTGTTACCTGATCTCCAGCATTTGTAAAAAGGAAACACCGAGTTAAACAATATGTTTTCATGAAAGTGGAAAAGGTATAATCGTGCACTAATTTAATAGGATCTCTATCGGCGTGTTGTACCATCATTGTTTCCCATAAATGAGTTAGTTTTCTTTACTCTTTGACTGATCATAATTTCTAGCCAGCTACTCTGCTTATATTTTAAAAGTCAAGCTAAAGGATATGTCCAACAACAACTACAAAATGACTATGGAAATTTAAATATCTGGTGCAGTAACTCATTTATATCATTTCACAATGTTTCTACCAGGAAGTATGGAGGTCGATGCGGATGATGGATATAAAATTACGCAATAGAGACACGACTGTATATGTATAATTGACTTGCAAGAACATGATGAATTATGATATTATAATACTCAATCACTCAAGCATGTTTAAATATTACTGAACACGACAGTAGACATTTAGTTTGGTATCCTTTTGTTTACCGAGAACATTGTTAAATTATTCTCATGTGCATACTATTATCATCATACAGCTACATACAACTTCTTTTTTAAGCTGAAAGGTGAAAAAGTTGACTCGTCTCAAATTGCTTTTTTCAATTATCTTTCAAAATGTTGCAATGTCATTACAATTAGGCGGCGAATAAATGCAGCCAAATATTCTCACTCCGTCATCTGGGTATGTTTTTTAGAGAACTTTTTAAGATCTCTTTCCGTTCTCCAAAGATATGTTTATATAATTCTGTCAGCATTACTTACATTTAAATGCCGCATAGAGTGCACAGACACATTATGAATGTATTTTACTCAAAAATGATAATAGAGATATGATATTACATTTTTGAACTCATATATTATATGTCTGGCTTTGTAAAAAAAAAACTACATTTAAGCTGTTATACCACCTGAACACTGGAGTGTAATTTCACGATACTTATTATACGAATACAACCTTATATGTGTTCCTTGAAAATGTACAATTGAATAATGAGTGATTAAGAGGTCTGCGGCTGAAGTAAACATGAAAACGATGAATATAATGTTAACGTTTCATTATCTTCCTTTTCATATCTCTTCTATGTATGCTGTCTCCTTTATGAATGACAATGATGATGAAAAATATAATTTCTTAATTAACTGCTTAACTATCTTAAAGAAAAAATGATGTGGAACTATAAGCGTTTACAAAAATAACGAAAAAAAAAACCAATGTGTATGCTATACCTGAAATTGTCTCTGGAAATATGCATAATCTGATATTGGATTCAAGTATCTGATGAGCGTATCAATGTTACTGTACAACTATGAACGTTTAGAAAGTGAAAATATATCCACCGTGTCCCCGACTTAATCAGACTCGACTAGAGATATTAAAAATAGTCCTCCTAACGATCAGATGAAGAATTAAGAGGTCTAGACTGGCCAGTGCAAGAAGTTGAATTTATTATGTTATAACACGTGAAATGGCAGTTTACACACAAATGATTTATCATGTCTGTACTTCCTTCATCTAATTCATATTATTACTGGCTGCGTGTATTAAGAGTCAACTGAAAATTACTTTTTTGACAAAAAAGATTGATTGATGGATCAATATGCATATTTTACCAAAAAACCTTCCCTGTGAGAACATCAAATATTTATTCAGACTCTCCAGGTTTTTTTTTTCTTGAAAACCTAGATTCAGGGGATTTTTTGGTATGATATATGCGACATGGTGTTCTGACCTTTGGCCATTGTATATATCTCGTTGGATTGAGAGGGTACTATGTTAATTAAACTGCTACAGTGACAGTAGAAAACAAATGACTTATATAAGCCAACATAATTTTGATTTGTGTGTGCCTAAAAAAGAGTTTCTGTTCTTCAGAACTTAAATGAAGCAATTCTGTTTAGTCGGAATGGAAGAAATGTTAATAAACTAACCATTAAAAGTCATCTCCAGCATTTATTCTTTTACATTTCCAACCGCTCATCTTTTACAAAGAGAATGTAGAAACCACTTATCCTCTCCCTTCATTGTTTATTCCACATTAAAATCATTTGATAATTAATTGATCGACGCTTTTCATTTCCTTAAATAAAATTCAAAATCTTTCACCCCGAAAAGAACCACATGCAAACGCATTTTTGTTATTCAACATTAAAAAGTCAGAAAGCATGAAACCCAGATAGTACATTATGGCATCATTTAGGGGAGGCGATGAAATTTAATTGATATAACAAAAGAAGAGATTGCTACTGAAAAATATTCGCATTTTAAAGAGAAAAAAATGTTTAATGAAGTCATTTAGAAGTATTTTAATCCCAAGTATTCAGCGTAATCTTCTTTGATCAAATAATATATCCTTTTATCAACCTTTAGTTTACAATTTAATCCATAATACTATTTGTTTTGGAGATTTGTGAAAATAGAGATATTTCAATCAATATTGTTTACTCTTGAATAAAAAAGTTCAAACGACATTTATTGAGCTTCTAATAAAAAAAAACAAGAGTACTAGCGATATTGTCTTTAGTGATACGCCAGGCTCTCCATCAGATTATCCAGCTCGGCCTTTATAACTTTACACATAAACAACAATCAGAAACATTTACTGAAATCAGTTTCCTTTCTGTCTTAAATAAATATTTGTGTTTCCTATATGAACAAGGATCACCAATTAATACAATATACGATAATAACGAATACAAGAAACCCTGTCCACCTGTCAGGTACTCACACACACTACCAGAAGAAGATACTATGGTACTTTCATCAATCTGGTGAGTATGTCTGTGTCTCGTGAGACTTCCGCACAACCAATAAAATCTCGTTAAAATATGATCGTATAATAAACAGATAATGACTCCTGTTAGGTAGGTTAGGTAAGAAATAATTCATTGTTTTATTTCCATATGTTCTTTTTTCACGTCTTTTCTGCTCTCAGTTCGGATCAACGATTTTGTAAGTCAAGCATATCAAACTAACCGGGGGAAAGATAATAATATATCAAATTTATGTATTATGTATAAACGCATTCTAATCAAAATTGCAAACCGCACTTGGAGATTTTGGAAACATTCCAATTGTTACAGTATCTTAGATGCTTTCAAACGTTCGATATTATGTTTCGTCTTGTCATAATACAGTTCGCTAGTTAAGTATGCAAGGACCTATATTATATTATCCACTTGTTACTCTTCCACTGACGTATTCTTGTTGTGTGACGTAAGGCAGATGGCCTCAGTCTGTTGGATGAGTATAACACTGGCATTTCGTTGTCAGGGTTTGGCAGATATCCTGGAGAACGTGTTTGTTTTCTAAGACTCTAGCACGCCGAGGTCACTGAAGAGTCTTGAATTATGTTATCAAGAAAAAAAAGTGATCGATTCCCTGCATCGTGTGAGGCATACAACACAACACTGAACTCTTGATTACAAGTTTGTCTCCTTCCTCTCCTTTCACAATCCTGGTTACGCACTTGTACTTAAGTATGACTTTTAGATCAATAGCGTTTCATAAAATAGTGTTTTTAATCAAAACAGTTTCAACTTTTAAAACATTAATTTACGTCGGTTTAATTTCAACAATATCTTTATTTACCTCTTCAATTTCGATATTTGCTGATATGTGTGTAGTGTGTGAAGTGTATAGTGTGTAGATTTTCACAATCGATGATTTAATATCATTCTATGGGTAACGCTCAATAAAGTGTGATTAGTAGGATAAGGATAACATATTACGACACATTTGCTATCTCTCCTATTTAAATCTTACATTGTATGACTGTAAAAGCCGATACTGCAAACCATGTTATCAATTAACCGTTGTATTTGATTTTTTTTAAATTCCTTGTTTTATCATTGTTTTCTGCTTATTTTTTGTAATAACGGTTATATACGTTGAATACGTTGCTATTGATTTTCATTCTCAATCAATACAGAATTTATAGAATATATTCCCACATCAAACTGAAAAATAATTGGCGATTATTCAGAAAAGCACGAGGAATATTTCAATTTAAAAAAAAAGGAAAAAATAAATTTTCGTCGGATTTCAAAGTATGTGTACAAACACTGAGTTATCAATGTCTTAGGGCATTTTGACAACCATTATCTTTGTAGAGAAGAAAGCTTCAAAAAACACATTGTGTAAATCGATATGTTGTCATTTGATCATTTATTCATCAAAACGCTCGATTAGACAAACATATTAATTGCATCCATAAAGCTTTCTGCTCCGTCTGACCCCATTAAATTGAAAGCATCGCTCAACATTGAAAAAATGATATTTTTCCATACCACTTATCTAATTGATCTCAGTGATAACCAAATAGAACTGCATTTGTTTTCAATTACGCCAATCGATAAAGATGTATCCTCGGGAAGGTGTCATCCGTTTGTCCAGTCTTCATGCTTATGGGAGAAAAGTTAACTGCCTTGCCCAGAACATTCTTTTAAGTGGTGTTTAGTTTCGATTAAGGTACTTTGTAACATCTTCCCAGTCTTCAAAAGCAGAGTAAACCAGCCTTTGACGGTGGCTATGATGCAAGAGAAGAAAGGTTTGACGCAAGGGTTACTCCTACATAGATAAGGACGTTCACTGGCATCATGTAGATTTCTTGTACAGGTACACTGGAACAATTTAGGCATTTCTTGTCAATTGAGGTTTACCATGATATTTTGTCTTTGGACAAATCCTTTTTACCTCTTTATCAATGATCCGGCAAAGAGGATTGTAAGGTCCTTGATCGTTATCTTTGCAGAAGATAGCAGAATGAACGGGAAAACATACAAAGATCACAGTGGTCAGCAGTTAGAAATCTCATGATACTTAAATAGCGTTGTTCAATCGGAAAAGAGGTGTCATATCTCTTGAAACTCCACAAAGACAAAGCTGATTTTATTTCACCATTAATTTTCTCATTTCCCCAAGTCAATAAAGGTTGTTTGGTGCAATAAGAGACACCATGTATCAACTGACCTTTAGCTATTCATCACACCTATAATTTAAAATTAAACTACACATTTTGGAAAGATGTAAGGGTCCCTGTTCCACTGCATAGACATTTACGCCTAAAGTTAGCATATGTCTTTACTAATTAAAGACAAAATACGCCAACAATTTGAGTTTTGTTGTCATATTTGGGTTGGAGCCTCTTAGTATCTCTTTAATAATTTGATAATTTACTTTGATAAGCTAATCGATATAACTTCCTACAGCTTCTTACAACCAATCGTGAAAAGCATGATAATAACTTCTTTCGTACAATAGCAGCTATGTGTAAGGCTCTCAAAGACACTGTAATTGTCATTATAGCTACAACTTTAGTTTAAAAATCAGCTTTCATCTTCACCTTTTACAATCGTTATTCAAATCTAAGTGCCCATCTACAAACGTGGGTCTAAAATTAGATTGTGACTGAATTATCTCGATGGTCACGGGACCTGATGTATACGCATTGTTATCTGAATGAATCGATCTGATTGTTTTTTTTTCATAATGTAATATCACTACATCATTAATATCTCTACCATCACCTACAGTCAACATGCTTTTAAAGTATTAACAATTCATTTTACTCGTTTCGCAACATCAGAACAAAAACCTCAACAACATTTTATAAACATAACATGAGAAGAAGTGGTATAAGTACAATGACCACACCCAATTGTACAATGAACACACCCAATTGTACAATGAACACACCCAATTGTACAATGAACACATCCAATTGTTCGATAAACGCATATCCGTTTTGATAGGTGGTGACATTTGATTCTTTTCATCACGACAACAAACCTATCTCTCAGGTCCGAGAGATGTTTTGGTAAGGTTTCCAAAGGTCAACTAAAGCTATACCCTCCTCAAGCAAAATTGAGGACATTTCTAAGACTATTGAAGTCCCCAAAAAGGTAAGAGAATCAATAGGAGGCAGGTTTATGGTAAACTTATATGGTTTATGGTTTGGCTTATACATTACATTACAAAGGGAAAAACAGACTTGATATTTAGATAATAGAACTATTTTATTTCTACTTTCGTTGGTAATCAACGTTGAACTTAATATTTTCGATCAAAATTTGAGATCCATATAAAATAGTTTTCTTTATTTTTGTAGATGATTGATTTTCTGTTAACATAATAACTTCACGTATCGAAAGTATCTAGGAAGCAATTACTATTTACTTCTTTTCTTCTTATTTTTAGTGATAGTCCCTACGACGTAATCGTATAAATATTACTATCATCATCTTGTGGTATTGCCAATGACTCTTCTCAGTAAGAGAACAGTTAATTGTTTTTCTGAGCCTGTAAGTTCATTAGTTTCACTTGGTATCGCTACTGTATCAAACGATCACCACCATGATTAACAGTAATAAGTCTGACCTAGATTTCCATAAGTCTTTAACTATTGGTCCTAGGGATTGACCTCCGTGAGAATTGGACTAGATAACCGCCATGCGTGGTGGACATGAAAGGAGATCTGATGAGTACTTTTTCTCTATCGTCTTGACAAGCGGATTATCCCGGGTTTAACCCTTCTCCGGTTACAAGTACGTCCCATGAACTAGTCGATATCTGAACAGCAGGTCTTAAGAGGAAAATGATAGCTCGCTTGTTGTGAGATATTATTGGTAAAGAAAACTTAGATTGAGGGGTTTGGGTTCTACAGAGTTAATGACGATGTTGTGGGCATAGCATGTGTGAAATTGTGAGTAATTCTATGAGAACAGATTGCTTGTTAGTTGTCTGTAACAGATACGGAAATTGATTTAATCAAATATATAGAAATAGTGGCGCGATAGAAAATCAAAATGGGAAAATGGGAAAACACAATTTGATGAAGTGTGTTGGCGACAGAAAAAGCTTTATGAGATAAAGATATATGAAGACCCAAAGAGATAAGATGATTAAACGAGGGAATATATATACCGAAAGTCTGTTTTTGCTTGTTATATTGAGGACAGTGTGAGACATAGTAGCTGATTTTGAGGTTATACCTTTTAATAAGAATTAAAAAAATATTTTTCGTGATTACTTCCCTTTAATTTTGTTCGCAATTCTAATAACTACAACATTTAAAGCTCTTAACATCTGAATCAAATACATGCAATGATGAAATGTTGTGACTAAATAAAGGACTGAAAAGCCATAGATGTGGCAGTGATGAGACAAAGAAATTGACATAGTATGAAAATATAGTCTCCCTTGTCTTCTGCTTCACACATGGATCAGAAATAATTGAGCAGAATAGTTGGTAGCATGTCCTTTTCAGAAGCGACGCGGCACGGCACGTAAACGAGAAAAAGCTGGTAAAATGGCAGGGCTAAGGCTTAGAATATTTAATGGGTGAACTCTTAGGTTACTAGGGATTGAGTTGGGTAAAGATGTCGATTGCATGAAGAATGATGGTCACTGAAAATAATTTGAAATATGTTGAAGACAATATTGGATAAGAAATATTAAAAGTTGGAGAAACATACATGGGAGATGTTTGATATTATGTTTCTAAGACTTTTCCAATATATTTTATGGGTGTGTCTGTGTTATAAGTTAAACAAAGAGAATCATAAAAGATATTGTTTGAAAATGTATGAGTGATAAGAGATAAAGAGTCTTTATAATGAATACATATCCCAGAAAGAAGGAAAGAGGAACGGAATTATAGTCATGGTAGAACACGATCAGAATCTACATACAATATTTTATGCAAAGAATTAAGTTTTCCTTGATATCAAAATATAATTAACGTATTTTCTGTTGTGTTTTTTATACTCTCATCGTGTTTTCACAAAGATAAATTAATATCTGATAATTTTAAGATAATTAAATATATTGGCAATATAAACACGATGGTTATTTTCAATTGTCATTCATCTTAATAGATAAAAAACTTTCACATGCGACACATCTCTATTATGTTTTTGACCTGTTGTACATCAAGCATTAACTTTGGGGTATTTTCCCCTCAATCAGGAGCTCAAGGCATAATACAACAGCAAAGAGGTGAAAAACCCCGGCAATCTCCTCTCTTCCTCTCTTGATGATCTTGCCAAAACCTCTAGAGAAAAAGTCGAAAGACAATAATTTCTCATAATTGACAAGAGATAGAGAGATTGTACCGATAATCTCAGCTAGAAAAACTGAGTAAAGCTTTTATTACTTATCCGACGACGAATGTGATAAGAATTTATTATTGTTCAAACTAAATGACCTTTTTTATTATTTATGTGAAAGAATACCCAACCTACCCATAGTTTTCGCTTCGCTGTTGGTGCCACATGCATCTATTGTAGAACAATGATGCTACATACTCTACCCATGTTGTTACAGTGTGCTCAAAGACATTTTACATTTCTTACCTCCCTTGAGACGATGACATTGAACCTCAATTGTGTGTGGAATAAGAGAGGTTATTATGGTACACTGTAGTGTGACATTACGCACAACCGTAGGAATAATGAATTTACGGCTTATCATTCGTGTGATTCTACTTACTGGGCACTGAACAATACTTGGTATGGTAGACTAAAGAAGGTTTAATATTTCGTTCATTTTCACTATGACAACACTTAATTTGTATCTTTATCCCACACTAAAGTAGATAACGCCAACAGAGATTGGTAGTGGTCCAAATAGCATATTATTATTTGCCTATAGACAGATGAGTTCACCGATTGTCAAACGTTATTCATCTTTATATGTAAAGAAACAAACCTGGAAATTACTGTCTGTTGAGTGGCGACTATTATACATCACCTATAACGTTAGTGATGTTTCACATGGATGACGATGAATCCTACTATATCCCTTCCTCCGAGATTGTTTCAACTTGCCAGTAGCGTCCCTGACATGGTGGTAAATCTTGTAGAGGCTTTATCCCTTGCTCACAATTCATGTATATATATTTGTTATTATATGTATGTAAATGTGACTTAAGAGCCTATCAAGGAAAAAGAGGATATTATATAAACCATATCAAATAGTATTATTATCCTATTAGCTGTATTATTAATATTGTTATTAACATCATTATAACCATCGATTAATATTATCATGATGATCAGTATTGCAGTAGCCAGCTTTTATCAACACCATTATTGCGGTTGGTTTATTGCACTAAATTAATCATATGTTGTTGTTTTTTCGTTTTCTTATGAATATATTTGTACTGGATTTGTATATTGTATACATTTTCTGTTTAAAGCATGTATCCTGCATTTTTGTATTCTTGCTTCTCTTCTAATGTAATTTATGTTTTTTTGCATTTACTTGTTTATCTGATTGTTTTGTTATACTCTTATGTACAAAATATGTACTTGGGTGGAATAAACTTGTGAAACTTGTAATAAAATACAGCCATTTCACAATAAACAGCCATTTCACGAACTGATGACACAAAATACAGTTGTTGAAAATTTCATGTAAGAAAATACAGATATTTCACGACTTTCTGTTATAAAAACAGCTCTTTCAGATATTCAAATCATGCTTGTTACATCCATTTTACGAATTCATGTTTCTTGTAAAAGGCATTTTTTTCAAAATTATGTTGATTTTACCGAACATTCAGTCAGGTAACTGTTACCTGTTTTCCCGCACCGTAAAAAGGTTTACTCGACCGGGAAATTTTGCCTAACATGTAAAATCGGATGTTATTAATACGTATCTATCCCAATGTATCAGTTTTAAGACATATCATCACTCTTGACAAATTGAATAACCTTTCTCAAGAGAACTTGTCACTGTTCTTATATAGGAGTTTCCAACATGATATCTTAAATTCCTTCCAGTTGACAGCACAGTTGTCTTTACTCACGGCTCAAAGCGGTCGAGAAAAATAAGGAAATACCAAAAATAATGATACCCTCAGCTACACTATTTCATTTTTATAAAGTAAATATATTATTTAACTCTTTAAATAACCCATCCAGACAGCAATTTATGTTTTCCATTAGATATATTGCCTCCAAAATCCCGATTTTTCTTGATTGTTATTAATGTTGACCCTGTACGAGCCCACCAAACAATCCTGAAAAATCTCTGTCTGGCTTTTTTATATTTCTTCACCACTAAAAATCACGTAGAAGATAGAGTGTCAATATTGGAGATCAGTAACAAGAACTCTAATTAAAGATGCCATGTTCCTGAATACGGTGTACATTACTGGTGCCCTTAGAGGTTTAAAGTCGTTTACGCCGACATAGCTCAAGAACTAGCTAAGGGGAAAAGTCGGACAAAAGAGAAACAGAAAACTTTTTCAAAGATTGATATATGAAACAAGTTGAACTTTACATATTTAACTGTGCTTAAAGAAAAAGAGACAATCTTGAAATGGTGGAGTTTTGTTACTGTACATGTTAGACCACAGTAAATAAAAATAGGAGTATTTACTTTGTTCTTTCAATTACTTATTTTCCACTCTGATCCTAATATAATGCAAAATCTAGATTTTTTTTACCAGCATCTTTACGCCCATACAAAAACAAAAATTCCAGTATGTTTTGGTGAAAGGTTCCGCGCCACAAATTTTGAGATATTTGAGAAATAAGACAATCAGGTCTTAAAAGTCCAATTTGGGGAGCAAACTTGTGAAACAAATAAACTTATTTTCTGATCATAAATTATATTTTTAAATCAACTTCCAACCCATAAACTAGCAGGCCTGGGATCATGTTA
>JAUUEB010478720.1:0-11224 GCA_032362205.1 Clione limacina | reverse complement strand
TTTTTATTTTAGAAATTTATCGACATTAAATCCATTGAATCTTAAAAAAATTATCTTGACCGTATTATACGATCTATTATTGGCATTCAAAATCTGATTTAAAAATGTGAAAGGGAATAAACCTATCTACACAAAGAGTTGCGTCCCCTTGATTATTGTTATAAACACGTTTACTTTTACTTGCTTTTTTGTATGTTACACGTAGGGCCCGACAAATAATTTTCATAAGCTTGCCCTTTGGGCAAGTACGTATTAGAATGAGTTGCCCTAACTTGCCCGGTGTCTAGCATTTTATTGTGAAAACAAGAAAAAAAATGAGTACTCGTAGAGAGTAAAACCACGCACATCAGACAGAAGTAACAAAGAACATATAGCAAACAACTTAAGGGCCATAACAACATATTTTCAAAAAGTTAAGACATTTATTCTTAGATGGTTCCTAGAAGAGTTCGTGTGCAATATTTCAGGGTCCTACTCCCAACGATGCGTCGACTGCGTAAATAACGTGCCTGAAAGTACAAAATGGGCATAACTGTGTCAAATTAAAAAAAAGAAAAAAAAACATATTAGCTTTGAGGGACCCACGAATAAAGTCTGTGCAAGATTTCAGATTTCTATATTTGACAATTAGACCACAGCGTGTTTGCAAAGAATTAACAAAGACATATAGCAAAATACTCAAAGTGGCCATAACTCCCCTTGTGAAAGCTGATTTTAGATAGTCACTAGAAGAGCATCTATGCCAAATTTAAGATTCTTAACTCTCAAGATGTGACCACAGCGTGTTTTTGCCAAATTAATAGAGAAAAAATTCAAAAATGCCCATAACTGCGTGTATTTTTTACAAATATTTCTGGATTTGAATAGCATAAATGTTATACACGTTATATACCAAACTTTCAAAAATAAAAGCGATCCGAGCAAAATTACTTAAGTTATCGCGTAAACAGACACACACACAGACATACACAAACACAGACAAGAAGAAAATATACCACTGCACAATATAATAGAAATGCACCCTCCCCCATTACATACACACAACATTTCTCACAAATGTGGATACAAGTTGAGTGTGAGCACAGCGACGGTTTAATCTCAGCACACATAATATGGTTTGCAGACCTGACCTGACGATAAGCAATAAAGTATCTTGGCCAGTTCCTTCATACAGCTGCTGCTGCCGTCCCGCTTTAACCCAGCTGTCCAGTACAGCAGTGTCAGCGCAAAGTAGGTCTGGACATCAGAGTTATTGCTGCTTACCATCAGTAAACCGAGACATTGTAGCTCTCTAAGCTGCCTTCACCCTTATGTTTGTGCTGAAGCCAGACTAAACAACTGCTTTGCTCACACTTTTTACCATAATTAATCTTAGATATTGATAATATTTTGGAAAGAACCAGGTTTTCTTTAGTTGTTTATTTAACACCACCAAAACATCTTTGTATTTTTTCTTTCTTTGCCTTCTCCATCGGAGTGGCTTCCAAACGTTGTCATTCTGATTTCAACTTATCTTTCTCTGTGTCAGACAAGAGTACAGATGTTTCATGGTTTCTGTGACCATTTTCGTAGCAAACCATAGCCAGTTTTTTGTATTGGATGGCCAGAACAACAGGACAAAAACTTTGCATTTCAACAGTAATGGGGTTGAAAACACTCAAACCCAGCTGTCAAACTGATCATATCTTTTTATCAATATTTTTCTCATACCAACAATATTAACAGCAGAAGCAGTAGCAGCTACTGCTTTATAGATGGCCAATGCATCGTTTTCAATTTAATTTCTTTCTTTTTCATCTGATGCATCATCTTTGGTTTGACTCTCATTTGCTCAATTATATGTTCGAAATCGAAGTTAGCAGAAGTAAATGTTGCTTCAAAGGGGGCTTCCTGAAATTTTGAACTTGGCCCACGGGCAGGTGATTTCTTTTACAGCTTGACCGCTGAGAAAAAAGGATCGGGCACTGGATTTGTTGAGCCCTGGTTACACGACTTCCTCAAAAGGGTCATTCCAAACAGGATTTTTCGCTATGGACACTCCAAAACGTGATTGACAATTCTGTGTAATGACCCCTACTCTCTACAGTATCGTTCTTATTGACTAGGGTAATTCCAAACTTGGTTGTTTGCTACGGACGCTCGACTTGGTGCTTATAGGCACCTATGGGCGCCTCGCCTCGACCTATGTATAGATATATACGTAAGCAAGAATTTTACTCACCGCGTCTACAATTGTTTCTGTCCGAAGACGTTATCAAGACTGGGGAAGAATAAATCTAAAACATGGTTGACATTTGTGTAGAATGACCTAAAATTATCTGGACGGATGTTGCTGTAGTTTGAAAATAGGATACCAAACATACCAAAAGTATTTAGAATAATAAAATTCATGAAAATGCAAATATTTTGGATTTCGTGAATTAATTTCGTTTTTCCCTTTAAGACAGTTAGACAGACAGTTAGTTTTTTTTCAAATGCGGGTATTTTGAACGAAGCGCTTATACCAATAAAGCCTGATGCGGGTTTTGTTTCTTCTGTTGGTAGAATGCAGGGGCGTAATTAGGCTTTTACAACTGTAAGAGATATTGGCGCGAAGCTCTACTACCGAAGGCGCGGAGCACTGAGTTCTTATAAGAGATCTCTTTTAATAACATTCTTAAGCATAAGCATACGAATCTGATGGAGGAATTGGCCTTTTGACACATTCTTCTTATTTTACTTCTTCAAACTGTGTGTCGGGGGTATTTGCGAATACAGGGGCGTATATCTAGGCTTTTCAAACATTTTTGGGAATGTTGGCGGGAAGCCCCTTTCTGAAGGGGTGACCTTTTTTAAATTACCCTTAGTATTTTGATACTGTTTTTCTTTTTGTAATTCTTCAAGCTGTTGGGGGTGTTGGCGCAGCCCCAGAGTTTTGCAGGTCTGTCTCTTTTTTAATGACTTTTATGCATTGGAAACTTTAGGGAATTGGTCTTTGGATATTTTCTTCTTCTCTTTCTACTTTGTCTTCTTTTGATCTAATTCTGATAGGAAGTCGGGTAACGCCGACGTGACGAAGTTGCTAGTTTAAAATAAACAAAGTATGTATCAAATTAACATAATTTATACTTTGGTGACTTCTTTTGTTTAAAAGTTCAAAACTTGTTGTAATTTACTGACTCAGATAACCCGCTTGGTATGCTTTTGTATATTAGTTTAAACCTTCAAAATTAATCTCAAGTATTACACACGCTCTGTCTGAATAATTCGACACTCAAATATTATTAGCTGAAAATTATCAATATGCATTACAAAAAAAGTTTTGTTCCTTAAATAGGTTGATGCACTTGCAAATATCAATCTGTTCCAAAACATCTTTACAAGTACAATAATCAAGTAGCACACCAAAAGGCAAATGGCCCCATACACATTTTGACATTGAGTTTAAAATAACGAAACTATTTGTATTTATCAATAGTATTAAATAAATCATCGTTGACCATTGAAGGAATTGTTTGATCTAGTTAAATCCCATTTCTAAAAAATTAAACCGACCAATTGCATTGTAATTTTCAGCATACAAAGCCTACGGTTCATATTCATTTTCAGATTGTTGTCGAGGGAAAGAAAGCAGTGGGCTTGGAGTTCATCCGAAATGGACGCAAACAGAAAGTGCAAGTAGCAGGAGACATATTTGTGTCATCCGGCGCCATTGGGTCACCTCAACTTTTCATGTTCAGCGGGATAGGAATAAAGAAACAGTTTTGGGGTACAAATTCATATGATTTGATAAACCATAATAATTTAGAGTATTGGTAGCGTGACCTTCCGTATTGTTTTCAGATATGTAGATATGCCTCATTAGTTGAGTCACAGATGTGCGATAGTTTCAAAAGAACAGTGGTATCAGAGTGAAGAGTCATATGAGTTACTAGGCGTCGTCAAAAACCCAAAACATCTTTTTTTTTCATTTGGAGTTTCAGTCGCTTATATGTAGAAGATATATTAATCAGAGTGTTTGCCCCTTCTTTGAAAGTGAAGTTGAAGTCGAACCAGTAAGAAGAATACATTTTCAATAAAAAAGACAAACTGCTTAACTGAGTGAATCGCAAACTAATTATTTCATGTAAAATTATAGGCAATTAAGATGCTTGCATTAAATCCAAATTCAGGAATAAGATAAGCATTTAACTGTACCATAGAGATATGAGATGAGATATTAAAGAATCCACTTATTTTTAGGAATGTGCACAGTTTAATGTTTTTTATACTCTTGTTACAACAGTGTCCAACTGACCCTATCTTTATGTGTGATGTAAGTGTAAAAGCAGAGAGGTGTCGCGACTAACAAAACAATTGAAAAATATACGAAAGGTAAGTTGCGGTGAAAAACATTTGAATACCACACATAAAAGCGTTATTTAAAGTTAAAACTAACTTTGTTTCTTCCATTGTTTATGTTACTGATTTATGTATCTAAAGGAGCAGGTAGTGGACAACTCAACACCAAGAGATTTTGAATGACCCTTTCAGAAAGCAGAAATCGGATTAGTTCATGAGAAAATGGCAGCAGCAGATTTCTTAAGTTGGACAATAATTGCATTGGACGTTCTAGCATTGGGAATTATGTTAAAGATAACAGCAAGCCTATGAACGAATAATTTCTGCATATTCAACCCGTTTTTAAAAAACTTTACATTATGAAGGTAGGCCAAAAGAAACAAACATCAGGGAAAGCAAAGCAAAAAAGAGAGATACATGAATAATAAAATAATTTGACATTGAGTTATCGCTATAATTAGGTATGATGTTTAATGTTGGGATACGTTTCCGAGTTCTGTATTGCTATAATGAGTATCAATGAGAAACGATGGGACTGGGGATTATCAAGATTATGATTAATTAAATTGATTTGATAACCTAGTCATTCTGATGTTATTTTCTTTGCAAACCAAACGAAATGTGATCAGTAGATTTAACATTGATCAAATAATCATTTATGGACCTGTTTACGAGTATGTGCTGTAAAAGTCATACTTTAGATAATGTCAATAGCTGCATACATAAGTATTACGAAATAAACACTACGGAAAGCATAATGGTATAAGCCGTATACGTTTGACAAGGCAATTTGAAAGCAGATAGTAGGCAGGTTTATCTATTTATTAAAGAGGGCCTTTTATATGATGATTTTACCCTTTGACGTTTGATTAGCACGGTTGTGCGTTCTTTCCAAAGTATGGTATTATTTCATATTCATGGTTAAGCGTACAAAGCTTGTCTACGATCGTTTATCTTAAGTATGATTCCACTTATTTAAGAAACGTTTAATGTCCTTCCTCAAGCAATTGTGTATTTCAGCTTGAATATGGAGCTGGAAATAAACGAGCTTATTTGTTTGACCTTGGCCTAAAAACCTCTTCTTGTAAATTATGTGAGCAGTCAGATGTTGGCTAGGGCAAATATCGAATGATTTCTGGATCCTTACAAAAATACTCATACATATAAAACATCAATGCTGTTAATGCAAATTTACACAACAATCAAAAGTTAATAAGGTTATGAAAAGATAACGTGCGTGGTATGATTATTTTATCAACCTTCACGTGATGGAACAAAAATGCTAATTAAAAAAGAGTGAAATTAAAGTCCGTAGGAATACCTGTGATCTCATGTATAGATTTCTAAGAAAGAGTTTATCGAAATTTTTTAATATAATATTCTTATATCTGCTTTTAGATTCGCCTTAAAACTTATTTTTTATTAAACACCGTTTGATGGTCTCTTGGGTTTAATCCGTTAGCTGGTTTTTTAGTTGTATTCCTTAACAATCAGTAATCCTGCTCTAATACATACGCTTTCCTACGTCAAAACTGTTTTTGTTTTATTGATCACCTGTTTGTTAACGATAAGTTAATTTGAATATAAACAAATGTATTTTTAACATTAACAATGTGTTAATAAAAAAATAGAAAAAAAGACAAAATATATTTAAGTTTTATTATTGACGATATAATTTTATTTAAATTAGAAAGGAACGATACATATTGTTCTTTGACAACCGGTTGAACATTTATGGACTTGGCAGAATTATAAAAATATAAAGAGAAATAAAAATTAAAAATAATCCAAAATTATATGAGTTCTCTTCGATAGTCTGAGGACAAGCAATGAGATGGAAACTAGAGGGTTTCACTAACGAAAATAAATTCAAATTGATGATCCTGGCGACCGATCATTTCCATTACAGATTGCTTGCTTGTGGTTATTTGAGTTTTCTCACTTTAAGCATTATATCCTTAATGTGTTGAGATCAATCCGAGAGATGGACGTCAGGGGGTGCCACTCGCACAACAAATTCGAATTGATGACCCTGGTGACCGATCTTTTTCTAAAGAACTATTGCTAGCTTGTGTTTCTTTTTCAGGTGACGTTTTGTCGCTGACAGGGCAAAAACATGTCACGTAGTTTAAAAGTGTTGTCAACATGCTAAAGTTCACTTTCACATGTTTTTTTTTTATTTCTCAAGGAGTTTTTAAGGTATTTGGTTCAAAACCTAAGACAATATCTTTGTAAATAAATGTGTTACCTCTTGATTTTAGCGTCCACAATCTTGAAATAAGTTTTCCCCCATTGGTTGCAATCGAATAGTTTTCGAAAGTTCTGGTTTTTCCGTTACTAGCCTCATTTGCTTTTATCGCATTTTGTAAAGTATTTATCAAGTCTAATTAAACACCTTTACTATTTACACATCCTCAATAGTAAAAAAAGAAGTAACGGCGAAAGTTGGCTAGTAGTCGTGGAGCAGCACCAGGGGTCTTCAGGTCCTGGACGCTTTTTAACATTTTTAGCAATATTCAGACATTGTATTTATGAACCACTTTATTAACAATCTCGTAGATTTACTTGAATGCCCTACTTACAGACGTCATGAGTTTCAGTCACAAGTACAAGCATGAGACAAGTCGTTAACTCAACCGACCAGATCTACAGATTATCTTATACCAAACGCAATGGACAGTTGATAATCAACGGGGATATTCTGACGTGTGTTACAACTTAGTCACAAGTCTTATTTAATTCACTTGCTGATACTTGTATCGTAAAATTGTCGAACTTCAATGTCCAAGCATCATTCTTCTGTCAAAGTTTTGATAGACTCAAAGCTGATTATGACATCAATGCATACATTGTTTTAGAAATATGAGAGCCCAAGAAGATAAAAAAAGGAGGGTAAAAACAGGCGTAAGTAATATATAAAATATAAAACCCACAAACGATCATTTATTATGTGTACCCAAAACTTACGTCTCGTTGGCAACCGTCTGTCTTCATAAGACAATGGTACACGTTCATGTGTATAAAGCACATTTGTCTTTTTTTTGCACCTCTTGATATTGCTGATTAGCATAATGTGTGCGTAGCAATGGCGATAGCAATGTTTCCAGATGAACTTTGTATGTGGTTGGGAGCTGTGCAAATTATGTCTCTCCTTTCTAGTTTGTGTTTTTTCTTTCAGCTCAGTGTAGTAGGCCTCTGTGCCCTTTTGTATTGCTTCATGGACTATTTAACACCCACAGCTTCTGTTTTATATGAGGCATTCCCAAGATTTTGTATCGATTTCCACTAGTTTCCATTTCGCTTTGCAACAGACTTTGTCTTTAATGCCAATGATTATTCTTAAGTTCCTTGTGCGGAAGCTCTCCTGGTGTGCATACGTGGCCCATGGCTTACTTTCGTAGAGAAGAGTGCTGAGAACGCAAGCCTCTTATACTTTCATCTTTTGTTTTTTTGTTATTTTGGTGTTTTCCAAGACTCTAAGCGGAGCAATAACTCCAGCAGCCCTAGCGATTTTCCTTGATATCTCTGAGTTGAGTGACATGTTGGAGGAGATAGTACAGCCGAGATACGTCAACAGCTTCCATGAATTGGTTGTCTGGTACATATTTGGCTTTGATTGGACAATGTGACGCGTTACTGGTGTCTTATTTATGCTGATAGTCAGACCAGACTGTTTGCAGACATATGAAGTCCTGCTGAGCATTTCATGTAGTTCTTCCTCAGTGTGTGAGTCAAAGTTGTATAATCTGCAAATGATGTGCCTGATTTATATCTCGTACATTTCTCTGATATTGGCAGTTTTAGCCAGTATTCGTTTGCACATTATCGTACGATAAGCTGAGCTGAACTTCAGGTAGCTTAGTTAACCATCTTAATGTTGTCGCTGGCATCGTTCTTAAGATTCAAAATTGCATTAATTACGTGGTCCATTGTTGTGACGTTGGCTTCGGACAAGTCTTTGTTTGAGTGCCATTTCTTGACAACCAGGTTTAGAGCACGTTTGTTATTTTTGTCTCTTAGACGGTTCCAGTGATTCACAGCATTTTGGACCTTTGTGGACTGGCGAAAAGATACCAGTAGGTTGATTAAATCTGATTTTTCGTTTTGGTAGAACATTTTGGTGACGTTAATTTTTGGTGAATATTTTTTCTTGGAGCAGTACAGTCTCTTGGGCTTTGCCCTTATCTTATCCTACCAACAAGCGGTCCATGTTACAGTCTACATTATGGGATTAATTGCATTAATACTTACTGTTCAAGGCATTTCAGATTGCTTTGTGAGAATGAGAACTAATACCATGATCAGAGGTGTCTCCATGAGGTTTTATGTTGGATTTTGTTCTCAAAGAAGGAGTTAGTCACACATAATTGGTGGTATGCCCTTCAGTAGTCTTTGACCATTGTCGTTCATCTGAACTATTCCGTCATCTGTATTTGGGATGTTCGTGATGACATTGTTTAACTACGTATAGAAAAATTATTTAACTGCTGGGGTTACAGGCAGTGTTGTGGCGTGGCAGCTGAGGTGTTTAGTCTCAGAGGGAAGATTATTTCTGTATCTCCCTGTGTAGCTTCAATCATTAGTAGAAGGCGGTTCTTAATGTCAAAGCCATCTACTTTTTTTCGTCTTTGCCCTGCCAGTAGAAGTTGTAATTCTTCTTTTTTAGGAAGTTGGCACCTGAAATGTGTGTCTCTTGTTATCCGTGGATGTCATCATTCAGGAATTATAATTTGCTATGTATGATTGACGTCTTTAGGGCATCGTCGATTTTGTATAAGAGACCTTTGTGCATGGTCCTACCATTCCAACTTGCTATAAAAAGAGTCTTCGTATTTTTTTTGTTTTGGGCCTGGTGCAGTGTTAACGTTTGTGTTTCAAGGGACCAACCTCTAAGATCCAGGAACCCACTGAAGCAGGAAAAAGTGACGGGTCATCACATGTCTTGAACTGGGACTGTCCGGGTTGAGGCGGCCGATAGATGACTAGTGGAATATTGATGATTCATCCCACCGTAAAAACAGCCTGTTCTCAGTTGATTTGTCGTCTCACGCCAATGTGAGGGGAAGGAGTGACCCTATTATTGAAGTAAGCCTGGGCAAAAAGTATATCAAGAAGAAACTTAATAAATATGAAGATATAAGGACAAAGAAGTGAGAAAATACAGAGTTCAAGGTTGCTCAGTTCTAGAATTTTCTCGGTCAAGAAGTTTTAGTCCAACGGCATGCAATCATGACATCTGGGAACAAGCCTGATTGCAGCCTTTCTCGTTTCAGAATATCTCACAACGCAGCGGGATTATTCTTTGAAGGAGCCACAACTATTGCAGTTCCAAGTAGAATGGTCTTATTGGTTTACCGTAGTAGGTGTATCTGACCTGGCGGTTGTTATATGTTGTCGTAGTAATTCATATTGAAGGGTTAAGAATTTTGATTTCAGTTTTAATTGGTGATTTATTTTTGCAGATAGTTGAAGATGGTGGAACTGTCAGAATCTTTAATGTCTAAATTCCACGACCGGATAGTGTTAAGATAGAAGCAGACGAAGTGACTGTCACTGAGAAGAAAAGACAAACTTATTTTTAGTTTAACTTGGTTTTTTAATTACAGTGTTTAAGGTCCTCAGTGTTGATGCGTATATAGTGTTGATGAGTGTTGATGAGTATTATATAAGGTTTGACTTTAAACAATATATTTTGTATGTTCAAAGCTCTACATTTCTGAAGCGGGAGCCAGCGAAGAGAATACATGTTTTTGGTGTTACCTGCTGATAACTTTTTATTTATAGTGATGAACTTTGCAGACAGCTTCTGAAGTTGTTATATGTGTTTTTTTGTTGGGGTCCCAAACGTTACATAATATATACTCGAGTATAGGTAATAGGTAATAAGTCTCGTTCGGACTCTTTTGGCCCAATACGTAGCTAGGTGTATATATACAAAGGATTTGGGACATATAACGTGTTACCTACCAACGAGCTTGAATCTAGATGGATCATATGTTTCCCAAATATGTTTTACGTATCATAAATAGATAATTTATTCATCAAACAATTCATAAATTGTCAAAGCCTCGCTTACTCATCTTTGTATGCTTATCATTTTTGTGCTAAATCAAATAATGGAGTATTTCGCGACGAAAAAAACGTGTGGGTTCTCGAAAAGCGTTTGGGACTTGTTCAGAATACACGTGAGTTTCATGTTGCTTAAAATGAAATGTAGCAAAGATTCGTAAAAAAGATAAAACAATATTTGTTTTAATGTTATTGATGGCAACACACTTAGATATCTTCTCATGATAGTTGTTTTTCTTTTCTTGTTGTGGTAGTAAGGGTTGCAATTCTGGATTGAAGGAACGTATGACGTTTTCGTTCTATCGCTAGCATCTTCAACATGTTATAAGATTTTTTCAAAACACATATCATCTCAGTAGATATGAATGATATGCACAAAGAATGTGAAATGTCATTTACGTATTTACTTTTAAAAGCATTTGTCTTTGGTGTAATGCTGTTTTTGAAATTTGTACTATTAAGACTATACTCATAAAAGAAGCCTTAAATTCAACTTCTTTCTGTGCACTGTTGTAAGTGCCTAAAACATAGAATAATGTAAAATATGCCTGTAGTTATACTTGTATTAGAACATTTACATAATTTGTGGTTATGTTTTTTTCTGTTTTGTTCTCTCGTTTTTTTAGGCTTGATGCTGTGGTTGCTTTTATAGTCTTTGGGCCCTCATTATTAGCTGCTGTTCTCAAATTGTATAGCCTTTCCTGACTAACCGTTGATAACATTTTATTAGGTTTTCTCCGGCATACGTCTTTGAACTCAAGCGTTGTTCTTTTAAGTTCAGATGACAGATTACTGATCTTCATTGCATACCAATGACAACTAACACTATCTCATT
>JAUUEB010478709.1:0-11224 GCA_032362205.1 Clione limacina | reverse complement strand
ATCAGCGCGCAGTTAGCAAGCTTTCTTTGCTTGGGCACCAAAACAAAATTTGACGTCATCAGAGATCACTCTATACATTTTGGTACATAAGTACACACCAGCTGATACAAATAGTTTATTATAATATAGGCTCTTTAAAACTATGATTTTCAAAGTTAGGATTGAGGCATAATGGTGCCTAGTGGAGGTGGGGGGGGGGGTGATTATCACTCTATTTGATGGTTAAAAAGTCAGGTCATTTATGTTTTCTTTCATTTTGTATGCCTAGACCGGGTACACCAACCACTATAGTATATAATAATCTAGTCACATTTTGTGAACCTCAGGTTTTTATCGTCGAAACAATAAATTGTTCATTGAATTGCAGTAAACACTTCCCGTGTATTAAAACTCCTGTGACGAGTTTGAAGACAAAAAGGGTATGTTGACAATGGATTATTTGTCATTAGAATTTTGATTTTGACCAAAACATTTTATAAGTGTCATGTTTTTTTTAAATGTTCGATGCAAAAGAATATCCAACAATATTCTGTCAACACGTTCCATGTTTTGCTGTCTCACTGGAAACGATTAGTTCCCGTAAAAAGGGTTATGCTATTGCCAGTATGGTTATACAAATGAATTTGTCGACAAAAACCTTGACAGATAAATTTTTGGTTGGCTGAAAAGAGCTTGTTGATATCTTTATTCATCTTTGTGCTATCTTAACATGTAATGTGTCTTTGGAAAACTTACAACTTGTTACCCTGTACAGATTGACAAGAGGATCAAAAAAAGATAAATGTCTTATTTCAACAGTTTTTATCAATATTCACATCTCTTATGATGGATACATAATATAGATTGTTGAAAAGGTATTGAGAATCTTCGTGTGTATTTAATTCCTCTAATCTTTCAAAACTTTGTTCTGTTTTTTAACTGTTTGTGGTTGTGACTGTATTTTTTGTCGGATTTCGAATTTGACTATGTTGAGTTATCAATTGAATGATGTATGCTAGTAGTCACATGGTCCTCAATAGAGTCTAATTTTGGTCGTGGCTTACAAAAAAATATCATTTTAATCCCCGAAACTGTAACAACAGGGATTTTTACTTGTCTTTTCTTGAAAATCGTTTTTAAAACCGCAGAACACATGAATGTCTAGCCTACTTGCTCCTACCTCACAGCTATAAAAAAAAGTTAAAAAAATTCATCTTTCTCCATTAATGGATTTGCGTGTTTCTGAGAAGGCATTTGCTATCGGATTTATATTCAGATAGAGTATTCCTTCATGCAAGGGCACGGCTCATGAAAAAGATAGGGCCAAAATAAACATCTTATCTGAAAAACAATTTTTTAATGGATGAAAGCTTTCTGAAAGTTTGGATTAGTTAAGAATAGAAAATGTATTGCGTCAGGTGGTTTTATGCATTTTGGGCGTCTTTAAAACGTACACTGCAATCATTTCTTTTTGTACATTTGTCACACGATCTTTTTATAGAAATAGACAATTGGTTACATTTTTATCTCTCAATATTTGCCCTATTAACTTGAATTTTTGACAGCATACTTCCCCAAATCTGCATATTAGAAGTATATAAAGTTCCAAAAAACAAATATTTTGAACTTGGAAAAAACTATTGAAATTAGATGAGGTTATTACAACTATCCAATTGGTCCTTCTTACCGACATAAGAAGACAAAAATGGAGCACTGAAATTCATAATACTGCAAGTAAAAGAACTCACAAAGAAATCATAGTCACCCTTGTCGTTCAGGTTTTTATTCAATAGAGTTATCTCTATTTAGTCTGGCTTTCATCTGTTTTATTTGTAACTCATATCAACAAATGTGTGTAAACGTATCTGGATAGATTGAGCCAATTTGGCATGTCACGTTCACTTTGTTCAAAACAGTTTATCTCTGCCTCATTCGATGTAAACTAATGGTTAATCACTGTTTACGTGGGTCTATGTTGAAGCTAGATCCTGAGTAAAAACATTCCGTTGTAGGAATGAGATAAAGCAGTCCAATACATTATATTGAGGGGTATACTGACCGGTCAGCTAGTACAACAGGGGATAGCATCGACTCGTTTGAATCACTCACACAATATAACAAGTGCTTAAATAAAATTCTAGATCTTAAAGCTATCAATCTTTGATTAACTATGTCATGTTCAAAAATCTTTGTTTCATTTCCTCAGTTATCGTGTTTTGGTTTATTATAAGATATGTTTATTAGTTAGAATCAATCGTTTGAAAAGATTTCATTTGTTTCGATTGTTCATTTATAACCAGGGTTTCGAAGCCGGGTGGATTTAAATGTATTTGGATTCGGAGCTGGATTGATGCCGGAGAAAACCATATTGGATTGGAGCCGTGGCTAGAGCTGTGAGGAGGAATTGATCGGCTCCATGTAGCCATGGAACAACACGGCACAACATGAAATAACTTGTTTCTACCCCGATTGCACTTTATACTAAAGTTTATACATTTGTTGTCATATATCTTTTCGCTATTCAATAGAACAGGGGTACATATCTATGACTAGAAATATTTTTTTTACGTAAAAATTGGATATTATTAAGAATTGGGCAGAATATAAACATTAGTTAACTCTTTTCTTTATTTTGTATATGGACTGTCATCATCATCATTTATAGTCATACATGGGTATTTCTGTATTGTATCATATTGCTAAACACAATATAACTTAACCATAGGCATATTCGTCTCAAGACCATCTTGTTTTATAGGCCAATTTGTCTTAGGCCTTTATGTCTTACAATTGTTTTGCTAAAGTTTGAGAATTTAGTCCCAATAAATCTTAGGCATATTTGTCTCAGGAACATAGGCCTATTTGTCTTATTGTAGGCCGAAATGTCATATGCCTATTTGTCCCAAGGCCTATTTGTTCTGGTACTCATTAAAACATCTTCTTACGTCTTTAAGTCTCTGATTGCAAATCTATATTTACATCTGTCTTATATTGTTTTACTTAAAACATGTTCTGTTTAGCCAAACAAGTTCTTTTGACGCTGGTACATGTTTAACGGGTAAGTCTTTGCCGGATAATTCACAATTTGTAATTCAAAATTAACTGGACTCATCCCACGTGTCCACTAAGAGATAGGGTCACTCTGTTTTCACATGTTAAGACGACGATAAGTTGACATAATTAATTATTAACTGATTCAACACTTGTTAGCAGACAGATAAGTTTATTCATTTGTTCATTGTAAAGAAACGAAAATAAACAAAAATGCACACCAATTAATCACATTCAAATATCAATGTTGTCCATCAAAAATATATCAATAATCACTTTTGTCAATGTATCTTAATATCACAAAATGTGTTGATTGACCCATGGGGTAGGCTTGTCCCATGAGCCAATGGTTCATTCTAGGAGGAAATCAAATTGAAAAAAACCCAGATTGACAGTATTTTGAAAATAATTTCATGAGTCATTAGAAATGTAGATGATTTGAATATCAATTCACAATATGTCCAATATAACATCTGTGTTCTAGCGCATGGTGTGAATATGATTGCAGCAAGTATATATTGCTCGATTTAAACGTATTTGCATAATAATCTTTATTTTAAATCTAAAGACATGACAGACATAAACCAACAAAGGGTAAGAACACATTTTTGTGTAGATGTAAAGTATCAGCATAATAGTCTTCTAGCTCTATTTGTTTTTATGTAAAAAAGGCTCGCTGTTGAATATAAGCATAAGCTTGAAAATAGTAAGGACATTTGCATGTACAATCTATAGAATAATTTTAATGTTTTTTGTATTTGACACATAAAAAGCGATAAGTATTTATATATCAATTGATATAATTAATAGGAAGTAGGAATATAATATTGATTTGATTAATGACATGTTAATACCAGTGGGTGATTAAAATCAGTACCTCATATTTCTTCAGTTTATGTTCGTGCCAATATCTGACGTAATACCCATGGTTGACAAGCAACTTCTTATCATATTTGCAAACGACTGCTTAGTCCATAAACCTGATGGGATTATCTGATTGGGTGATAACAGATCAAAACTTGTATATCATATAACAGGGGGAGGCGACTTTCTCTGATAGTAATAGATGTACTTTCAGTCGAAAAAAATAGAAAGTAGATCGATTCTTACATAGAGTATATATATATACTATGAATGGTCGATATTGCTGTGAAATTATCTGCCACTAAATAAATTGTAAGAATGGTTATTTTATGATCAATCTGCGTTACACGAACTAGTAATAAGGGTTGACATAAGCTTGATTGGAACTTTTTTTAAAGTGATACTTAAAATCATTGAGTTAGTGTCTGGATTCATTAACATAAACAATATAATGGAGCAGCAAAATACAGCTACACAAGCTACAGAAAATCTGGCTACTTATAATAGTTAATGCCTTTTTATGATGTACTGTATAAGTGTAAACTACTGATTAAACGTTATGGATATAATTATATGTCTTGAACACAAACCTGAAGTTGCATTATGCACATTCTATTTCTAATATACATAAGAACAGTCTATATCCCAATTAAACTAAGTTTTATGCATACGAAACATTGATTTGCTTAGACACAAATACTACTAAGCACAATAAAAGAGAAATCTGTCGTCAATTCTGATCTGTAGTTTTTTTTCATCACCATAACTCAACCTAGTAAGTTGGTCTAATTAACTCTATCCATTTAATAACATGTAGTTAATGACATCAAATCAATGCAATCCAATTAGAACGATTAGCTCAGCAATCATAACGCTAGACTAACTTTGTAGCGTGTTTGAGTTCTGTGTTATAGTATTGAGCACATGATTGTTCCATATATACAAGAGCCGTATCAGTCAAGTCCCACATAGTTACATGGTATAATTGAACATTGACATTTAATAAAGATCACAGGTCGCAGAGAGAATTGTTTTATCAATATAATACACGTATCAAATTATATCACATAATCAGCTATTGACAATTTTATGATACACGTCAATTTAATTGATGTTGTATCATATTAAGTTGACAGCTTTACCTAGATATCCGAGTAATAAATAATATCTGAGTAATAAATAATATATATTGCAACAGAAGAAAGAAAAAAGAGCTCGTTGCAATCTTATCGACGCATACAAATATACACACATAAATCATGAATGACAATCTTTCGCTTGGAAATATCTTTCAATATCATGATCACGACTTCATACGAAGGTGGAAGACCAAAATCAACAAAAATGTTGTTCTCTTTGGAAGGAAAATACTGAGCTGCATAATGAACGTATGAAATCATAATCCTTTCATTTATCATAAGCTGCATTCATATCATACAGTTTTCAAAGTTTAGTTTATCTAGACTGTAAATAACTGTCTGTCGTTGCTTTGACAAACATTGATACTTAAAACCACTACGTAAAGTTTCCTGAGGTCATCATTAAGTTTTCATAATTTTTGTGAAAATCAGACAAAGAATAATTTTATTCAGTTACAAAGGTACATCATCATTATGTAAATTAATCTAAAGCAAGAACAAAAGAAAGTTTTCAAAATGGAAATTATTCTCTATCTCAATGGGTTGTTATTTTCGACATTGGGCCCGTCAACCGATGAGCATGACCAAAATAAAGGACTCGTTCGATGTCGTTGGTGTATAAACGATTAGGGAGCGGGACTTTTGCTGTTATCTTTTAAAGCAAGGACTTTGTTAACGGGATGATATGTTACATATTGGTGTATATTGTTTCCCGTCTGTGTCCTATTTTATACGTAGCCCTATTTATCGGACTGTTTCCAAAATGAATAATTACATCACATTTATGATATAGGACTAAATGAACCTCCGGACATTTCTCCAAAGATCAGATGTCTTCAGGGTGTAGCTGTAGCTCTCAAGAGGGGCCTCTTTCAGTGCTGTGGGATAACATGGGTTTACCAAAGGGGTGGCAGTGGCTTACTCTTGAGGAGTTTTATTGCGCCTGTACGCAACCATCTTAACAGTGATACGAAGAAAAAGGTGATACTAGTCAGCACACATTAGAAGCAAGTCGTTAAGTTAGCTAAAACGATGCATGAATTGATCGACAGATTGATCCACAGATTGATCGACAGATTGATCGACAAATTGTTTGATAGACTAATGGCATGGGATAAAGACGAAATGGCCGAGTGGTTAAGGTGTCGCACTCTAGAGCCGGCCCAAAACGCATTGGACATTAAAAAAAATTGTTGAATGTGGTTATTGTCGTTCCCCTTTCCATCAAACAGAATAATTGGGGACCTGACTATAAGCAGTGAATGCAGGATGTCCGACCCGGGCATGACTTGTCATAGTTTTAAAGCGACATTTCCTTACTGTACCCGAAGTGCAAATTTAGTAGTTTCCTATAGGCAGTGGATTTCCTTGAAAGATTTCTATGGTAGATAGACGTGCACCAATCTTCTTCTACTTATATTTAGACTTGAAAGGTACAGGTATGTCGATGTTTAAATAGATGTGAAGCGTATTCAGTAGTCCCTGAACCTGTGATCTATAATGCCATCGATTACTTTCAAATGACGAAGTTGGATATACTGATTAGATGAATGAAGAGATTAAAGATAAGTATAACTAAATTCAAACGTAACTGACATTTCAAAATATACACCTTGAGTTATTCATGTCGCCCTTTGTAAGGTAAACAATTCACACTAATGTGATGTTTGGCATTTGTTAAACAGTAGATTGATGGGTAAAGGGAACAAATTTTGGCCTTTAAAAATGTGTCTTTATTCTCATTTCAATGAAATTAAACAGTACTAATAAGGATTATACTATCGATACTCACTTTATGCGCTTAGGAAAGAAATGTAAGTTGTATATTTATTAACTGATATTTCATTCTTTTACAATCAGTTAAACACCTCTTTCTCAAACACATTGCCAATATACACATTGCGTAAGAATGGCTTTAAATCTCGTTTCCTGTACTTACATGTAATGCGATATTTGATGAAACACGGGGTTTCTTCCGGCTCATAAAGAAACGACAAACTTTTACCTCAGAAAGAAAGTGAACTACTTAGAGTTTACATATTTGTTTATATAAAAAAGAATCCATAATATTATAGACATTCAAAGATATTTAGACTTAAGGTTATCACAGACTATTTACAAGCATACAAAGCAAAATATTTATTATGTATATAATAATAGACTTCTTCCAAATAACTGGACAAAGCTGAGTACACAGAAGAAATATAATAAAAATAAAAATCTGTTTACATATGTCAGTAATGCAATTTCTCTTTGGCTGAAAAGAAATATTTCAAAAATGCATAGAAATTACTTTTACAAGACATTTTTGATATAAACTGGAAACATCAGTCTTCACTTTAAAAAGCGTAGTATGAAGCCTCGTTAACGTTAGTAAACAAAAACGGTTAATAATTGCTAATCCAAAACAGTCAATTTATATTTGCCAAATGGATTTAATGTATGAGTCATTGTACTGCATAGCTATTGGCTAAAATAAGGTGACATTCTATAGTTAACATAATGGAAGTAGAGATACAACTTGCATAGAGTGATGCTACTAACTGCACAGAACAATAGAAAAAAGGTTAAAACTGAAAGATGATAAATGTGAAATGGAGAGATTAGCCTAAGAGTATGGCTTCTTTACTGTTATTAGAACTAAAGTCCTCTCTGTAGGCAAAAGTAATCTGTTGGGTATGGCTTTATTGTGCCTGTATTGAAGTATACTTGTCAACTGTATCTCTAGCAGTATAAATGGCAGGATACCTTCTTAAATCTGATAGCCGCCGCCCTCTGGGTGAGGGGACGCACCAAAATGTTCAAACGTGATAATGTAAAGCAGTCGGCTAACGCGAGATCAGTTTTACTTTTAGGCTTTGACCAAAAGGATTTTATCCTTGTTGGCAGCGGGCAAATGATACAAACAACCACAAATGGAGTGATTTGGTGCGATAATCTTGTTAAACTTGATGAAGCCTTCATTTATATGAATTCGTTTGTGAGTTATCCCTTATAAACCTTTAGATACATTTGATCAGGTTCTAACATAGCATTTTCATGTTTCATGATATCAGTGATCAACTACCAATGTTTATTGAGAACAATTTGAAAATAAAGTGTAGAGCACAGAGTCCTACAAACACCACTACTACCAAACATCAATCTTATTATTTTAGTACTCAGTGACGAACATTTTTTAACCTAAATATTCTTAGGATTTCATCAAAATATTTATTAATAGACATAATCATTATGTACCATATTGTTTGCTCTTTAAGTCGTATTCTCTCTCTCCTCTCTTTCCCCTTCTCCCTTTTGAAAAATATTGCCTGACATTCCATCAGGAACACGTTGATGAGCTATTAAGAAATTTAACGTTTCATCGTGTCGCTCTTGTGAAACAATTTTTTGAACAATGTCCTATTTTTAAGATAGCAAAATTGAGCGAAGAAATAATGTAAAAAAAACATCCAAATATCTACAGCCAAACAGCGTCAAAGAACAGAGTATGAACAAAATTATGAAAAATACATAAATAAGTAAGAGATAAAGTTGTTCGTTTATCTTTAATAGTTAATTTACATTGCAGAAAATTTAATTTATATAAATCACAGCTAGCATATATGTGCTCACAGCATAAGTATTATCCAATTATTAACCTTCGTCAAAGCCTCCTGTCCTATATCCACCCGATCCTTGTCGTGCTCTATTAGATGACGATGAAGGGCTAGCTTTATGACCTGCCCCTGCGAGACGACTAAAAAACAATATTCCTTTATTTTTACCATCACCACCCCCATCAGAACTATTCAACAAGCGTGTCGGGTTTAGGGGAAACACAGATCCAAAGAACCCTTCTTCATCCTGATGATAAAGGGCGGGAGCAATTTTCTCAGACTTTGGAGCATCCGAGGAAGACGATTTTCTTGTAGAAGTCTTTTTGGACGGCGACTTTGAACGCCGATGTTGTTTCTCATGTTCTCTCTGTGACTTCGGTGATTCAGCAGTTGAGCGAGATGAAGTCATTGGTGGCCTAGCGCCTGATGAGTCTGGCGTGTTTCTTTTCCGATGTGTAGAACCAGTTCGTGCTGAACTAGTTGAAGATGTCATTGCTGAAGGTGCAGATTCAGTTCGTGATGGTTTGGCATGATTCGAGCGTTTATGTTGCCATTCTTCGTGCTGCAAATCTGAGTATTTTGGAGGAGGGCCTGATGAGCGAGTTGTTGCTTCTGTTCGATGATCGCCTGTTGGAGTGGAAGATTGTGTGGACATCGATCGGCTGAAAGCTGGATTTTGTCTTGAGGCATGATGGTCAGAAGTTTTGAATACATCTGAGCTAGACTGGGATCCAGCACCGGTGTGTCCTTTCGTAGCATGGCCATGGCTACTCCCTGGAAACTTAGGCGTCTCTATATCTGTTACACTAGGATTGATCTGAGAAGCTTTAAAGCTATCTGAGCTGTCGCGATGTGCACTTTGTGATAATCTACTACCACGATCTAAGCTGTGATCACCATGTTCCGATAAGGAGGATCTGCGGTCATGGGTTGAAGTTCTTTCACGATTTTCACCATGCAATGATCTTTGACTATAGTCAGAAGGCTGATCAGCCCCAGATGGCCTGTTGTTATTGTCTGACATGAAGTCATGATGTTCAGCATGCGTTTTATGGCTATAATCTGAAGTAAGTTCACGCGAGTCTGCACGGGACAATCGTTTACTACGGTCTGAAGTGTGATCATGGTAGTCAACATAAGATGATCTATGACTATGATCTGATAGATGTTCACGCAGTTCAGCAATAGAGGATTTTTGGCTTTGGTCTGCTGAGTGGTCACGTGGACTACGACTACTTCCACTACTAGGTCTTGGACTTCTTGGACTATTTAGAACATCGAACTCGGGTCTAGGGAAATCAGAGGTCCTTGCACGATTAGTAAGTTGGGCATTGGTTGGCTCATCGTTTTTGCTGTCATCTAGATAGTCCTGAGAATGTTGTTGTTGCTGCTGCCGTTTATTATGATGGAGATGAGCCTGATCGGTATGAGATGTTGTGGATCTACGTGGTTTCGGAGTTGGTACAGTCAAAGAGGACAGATCATCCGGCCTCTCAGGTTTGGTATTCGCTCCACGACGTGCGAAATCTACGACTAAAACTGGACTTTGTGATGATGTACCTGAAGTCATTGTTGGAACTCGAGTTGTCTGACCAGGTCCCCCAGAATAGACCCGAGGATCAGAGTCGTCGGATACGGAGTGAAGCTTGTAACGCTTGGAGGTCAAAGCACTTAAGCGCCCCTGATTGCTTGACTCAACACCATCGCTGTGCAATAAAATTGACATCATAGATAGAATCTCTGGTGTCAAAGATGGTGTCTGTGTACAGCTGTCTCGTGTATGGACTGGGAGAGCTGAAAAAGAAAAGGAGAAATTTTGTTCTGTTTATTTCCCTAGTATCAAAACAAAGGATGTATTGCAATGAATGTGCTAGATTACACAAGAATGGTATGTTCAAAAGCTTGAATAAATGAAATATATACATGCTTAGGAAACATAGCGTATTAGGCAGCAAATGACAAATAAAATCTTTATGTTTGAAACTTCAAAACAGGCTTAGCCATTGTATTTGTTACACATTTTGATGTTCATATAGGTATAAAATACAAATAAGTTCATGACAGCTTCATGATAATCCTAGCATTTCATATATATACGTGTTTAACAGTTTCGAAATGATGCGTCATACTGCAAGTATAAGTTGCACATTTGTTTGGAAAAGAGGAAAGGTTTGTAGACGTATACGTAGACGTAGATGATGAAACAACATCCGTCCTTTTTACGTTTTCATCTCCTTCAGTGATTACAACTTGTTGAGTGATTGATCGACCATATCCAAACACCCAATAGCCATGTCGATATTTCATCAAGCACTGGATCAGGAGCACTAGGCACCATCAAACCCATCTAGACCATGAGCCACCACACTTCACTCTATGTCTTTCCTACTGTCTTACTCTTATCTTTCATTGTCCTTCTCCATCAGAGTTCGGCAATACTCGAGTTATAGCGGGAGTATTGAGAATGGAGTACCGACTTGGATACTCCCGCTACTGATGGCAATACTCAATACTGCACTCATACTCTACTTCAAAAAGCCAATACTCCACTCCAAATAGCGGGAGTATTGGCTATTGGATACTCCCGTTACT
>JAUUEB010478687.1:0-11225 GCA_032362205.1 Clione limacina | reverse complement strand
AAGGCCTCTACTGAGGGCTGTTTTGGTGTTTTTAGAAGACCCTCTTCAAGAGGGCTGCAGAATGTGGCAACCCTGACAGTGACTACCAAAATATGCAGATGTTGATACAAAGCAAATTAAGTCAAAATTATCTGATCAGATATTTTACAAAAACTTGTTCCTTTTCTCTTGCACCCAAAAAAATTGTTTTCATTATCAATTAATTATATCACATTATCAGTGCTTCCAGTGAGATTCGATGAAAACCAAGGAAAGAAATCTAAAATTGGGGTTTGGGGCGAAGCACTGAGAAAAATTGATTTTTCCTGTTGAAAATAGTAAAAATGGTGTATTCTGAGGGCAATTTATATCACCTTTATTATTAAAAAAAAAATGAAAACCGAAGAATTCCTCATTTCTGAGGAATAATGGAAGCACTGCATTATCTACCTTAGTTAAATAATATCCTACACAGCATGTCCTACAGTAGAATCTGGATATCAGAAGTTGGTCTCAAGATTGATTTTCACCAAAACAAATGATATAAAAAGAGCATTAAAGACTAAGAAACAAACAAAAACTTCAAATGAAACATATTTTGCATTACTTTTGAGTTAACGATTCCTATCAGCTGCGAAAGAAGCGAAAAGTCAGAAGAAAAATTGCTAATTAAGCATTTGTAAATGTCCTGATTTTTCCTTCTTTGTTTAATTCAAATGCTTGATAATTTGAAGCAACTTTGTCGGTCCCGAGCGGTTTGTATTAATCAGACTCTACTGTACATAAAAAAAGAGGGAAAAGTCAGGACTTTCGCATTTGCTTCGAATTTTGGTGTAGGTATGTAGTTATGTACAGAATTAAAATATTCATGTGATCTTTGGCAGTAAGCTTTCTTCTATTTTATTTTAGTTGGATGACTTAAATAATTTATTCAATATTTTGGTTACTTAGCTGGGTGTTTATGTTTTTATGCTCTTATGAAGTAGGACTTACAAAAGGCCTTTCTGACATTAATTACCCAAACAAGGTCAGTTTATGAATCAAGCCATGAGGTAGCAGACACAGTAGGTACAAAATTATAGTGAGTCACATACAAATATTTATAAGAGTTCTTTTTCAAGAAATAAAAAAATATAAGATTAAACATACACATTGTATTTTCCCGCCAACAGTCAAAATCAAACAATACACATTTATCTACATCTTGTTTTTTAGTTGTAGGCCATCAATATTTCACTGAATGAAAACAATCAAAAACACAAAATAGTATCAGATCTACATTCTCAACAATTAAAGTTGTGCTAGGTGCATATAACTATACACACATGGATTAGCAATTTAGCAAAAGTGCATCTGTTTGTGGGAGTGCTTGTTTTGTTAGTTAAATCACTCTAACAAAGAACACATTTCTCAATGACATCTTGTTCATAGGACAGCAGAAAAAACTAATATTTCACTAAATTAAAACAATAAAAAACACAGAAAAGAGTCAGATCTGGTTCTCCAAAATAAAAGTTAAGAAGTCAAGATTCCAGTTTCCACCTTACACTGATGAAATGTTTCTTTAATCCGAAAGTTGATCAAAACTTATTCTACATCTAGTTCTGAGAAGGAACAGGATCAATTTATTCTTTCACAATTTATATACAGAGCCAAGACAGTGAGTGCTGCTCTGAAAATATAGGCAGCAATGAAGTATAGCTAATAAATACGTGGAATCCGCCTCAAGTTTGAAAATACTACAACGTGTCACTGACTTGACTTGTTCTCTCATAGCTAAAGACTCCAGAAGTTTTAAGACGCCTGGATTTTGATCGTCTGTTTCTGAACCATACTTTAACTGTTGGCACTGATAGTTGCAAATGAGCTGATAAGCATGCCAGCTCTTGGCGGTCCATGCCAACAATACTCTGTCTCTTTTCAAATTCAGACTCCAATATTTTCAACTGCCAGTCATCAAAAATAGTTCGAGGTTTTCTTCCTTTTTGAAGCCATTCTAGACGATCTAGAGAAAAGAAGAAAAAGAAAACCAGAATATTCAACTCTTATCAGAAGAAATATGAATGAGTTTGTCTCGTATTTATCTAACAATCAACATTTCTCCAACCTTCAACTGTTGCCTTTAACCACTAAATCAATGAAGATAAACATCAACAATTGATGAGGCCCTCAGAATTAAGCCAAAAAAACAATAAAAGAGGGGAAACAAAGATGTATAACCAGACCGGAAATTACAGGCATGCAGACAATCTATGGTGATCATTGATACGACAGTATATTGAACTAAAATAATACCAATAAAAAAAGATTAATCAAGATCTATTACTAGGCAGAGAAGTGAGACACATAGAAAATAGACGTACAATGTAGTCGAAAAATTATGTAAATATGAAAATGTCAATATAATGGAATATTAATGTAACAGAATGGCCCTCAAATTATGTCAAAATAACAGAATACTGAAATTAAATACCACCACACAAAAAGAGGTAAATCAAGATCTATAACTAGCTAGAATATTCTAAACATGTTGATATATGAAAAGGTTGTCAATTTTATAAGAAAGTGAAAATGACACAATACCAATAAAAAGAGAAACAAATCAAGACCTTTGTCATTGATTGTCTAAATGCCAGTAAAAAAGCCATTTATTCACATTCAGGCTTTCCATTGAGATTTTACAAAATTTGATACTTTTTCTGTTTTTCTTTAAGAAACCCATTTATACTGTTAATGGGTTTCTTTAAGAAAAAAAATTTGAATTTTGGAGGATTTCCTCTAAGTGGAGGAAGAATGGAAAGCCTGCACATTGTATTATGTAGTAAGGTAAGTCACCTTCTTCTTAACAAACTAAAACACACATGAAATAATTTTTTCTTATCTCTTTCTTCTACTATTGTTCATTTCTTCCCTCTTTGTATTTCCCTGGCAGGTTGTTATTTGCCAAATTTACAACATCACAAACAGAAAAAATGACCATGTTTAAAATATATAACAAAATCTGTTCTCTTCTAGTCAATCCATAATGAACTTATACAACACAGCATATCCTTGGTATTTACTATTTAGATAGATACACAATTAAACTAGAAACATGAGTACTCAGATAGAGTACAAACTCCACACCATGAAAAATAAAACATTTCCTAATTGTACCATGGCAGCATTACTTAAATATAATTTAATCAAAATATGTACAGAAAAAAAATTGAGAAAATTAAAATCCTGCTTGGATTGCAATCAATAACAATTCATGAAAAGAACGTGCAATATTGTGTAATGCGCAAAAGAACACAATACAAAGCTTCCCGCGCCTCTCAGCGCGAAAAGTGCGCACCAGTATTAAACGCATTCTTGAACACAGAAAAAGAAACATGTTACAGTGATGTAGACAAACGAGTATTTCTCTATCATTCTTTGGTAATTACTTTAAATTCCATAACTCTGTCAATGAGGCCAACCCACGCTAGCACCATTTAACACCGGGACCAAGGGTCACGTGAGTTTTCGAAGACGCACAATATGCTTTCTTTCTTCAACAAAAAATGAAGGTTTGTTTTGAAATCCATTCAAGAGTTTAAAATGTTTTATCTTTTAATCCAGAAAACTGAGGTTAAGAGCTTTAACATATTCAGCACAACCGTGTTGGTGCTGGTGATTTTGGCATTTTTGTTATTGATTAGTTGTAAATTGTTTTAACTTCTTTTTTATTTTATGCACACACAAGCCTTTATTAGTTTTAAAAGTAGATCTCCATTTTATAAACTCGCACGAAAAGAGAAGACAATGAGTGGTATATTTCTTGAGTTATCATGTACACAGACAGACAGACAAATGGGCAGCGTCACATACTCTACGCCAATTCTTGGTGTCGAGAATAATCCTTACTTGTTTATAGTAATTATTAGACTGGTTGTAATTGTTTTATGCCCTTTGCCAACACAAGTAGGTTCCCACATTAATATTCCAGACAAGAAAAGTTTAAAGAACAAGCCATGAGGTAGCAGACATAGTAAGTACCAACCAACATAAGGAAACTGATAGAGAGTTATAGTACTCAAGTGTTATCAAATATACAAATGTGATATACGTTGTATTTTCACTGCTTAACATGAGCATAAAACCAAAACACATATTATATCTGTACAATGTCTCATTCATACATTGTCATTCCAATGAGATGTTACCAGATAGCACAGAGGTTTTTGTACGAATTGTGTAATGCTTGATGAAGTTTATATGCAACACACCAAGACGCACAATAAGTAAAGACAAGACAAACACTGTGCTATCTTGTAACATCTTATTTCAATGACACTGTACCTTTAAGGACATAGCACCAGTTGAGCTCAATATTTCACTGAATGAAACAAACAAGTACAGAATAGTGTCAAATTAGGATAAACAACAGGAGCATTAAAATCAAAACAACAGCACATATTATTATATATCTCAATGCCTCATTCATACCTTAAGGAAACCTTATCTGAAACAAACAAAGTACAGAATAGTGTCAACTTTAAATTCTCCACAACTTAAGTTTCAAAAGTTCAGATTCCAGTTTGAATCTTGCACTAACAAACTATTTTAAACTGGCTTAGATATGGACACCTACGATAACTCATTATGTGAAGAACCTGGGTACATAGTAAAGTCTTAAGCTTTGGTAAATACATCATGTGTTGAGACAAATAGCTGACTGATCAAAACTTTATACCACAATACGAGCAAACAATTTGACCAGGTCTGTCTGACAATTAAGCACCCTGTAGCTTGTCACTGATTTGACCTTTTCCTTCATTCTGTTAATACCCAGAAATGTTATGATGCGTTCTATCAAATTGCTTGTCTCTGTGCCGTCGATTCTTAAACCATACTTTAACTGTTAACTCAGATACTCGTAGCTGGGCTGCCAGATCTCTCCTATCTTTGCCTACAATTGTCTGCCTTTTTAGAAACTCTTGTTCCAATATTTCCACCTGCCATGGATTAAAGACAGTTCTAGCTTTCCTTCTTCTCTGTTGCCAGCCATGATGATCTAGCCATGGACTAAAGCCAGTTTGAGCGTTCCTACTTGTCTGCTGCCATTCTTGATGATCAAGCCGTGGACTAAAGACATTTTGAGCTTTCCTTCTTGGTTGCTCTGTCGCCTGATGATCTAAAGAAGAAAAGAAAACCAGAATAACCAACTCTAATCAGAAGGAAACATCAATGAACTCTTGTGTTTATTTATCAATCAACATTTCTCCAATTTCAACACCTTCATTATTGTCTATATCAAAAAGCAGTTAAATCAGAACAGAGTGAAACCTTATTAAACCATCACCTTCGCAAACTAAAGAAAACGTGCATCATAACAGGGCTGGAGGTTTAGATAGACAATTGAGTTACAAAGACAACTTCTCATACAAAAGACAAACTCGGAAATGCTGGGAGAAAAAAGTCTATAACAAGACAAGTAACTTAGTAACTATACATTCATAGATGAGAAAATTTCCATAAGTACATGAGTTGTGCAAGTGTTTGTTATGTTTGTTAAATTCTGTGGTCAGACATATGTATCAATACAACAGAAAACATTGTATGTAAATGTCAGTGTCAAAAATCTTCAGTATAAAATATATTATGCAGTTTCAGAGATTCAAGTATTAACTGACATACAAAATAAGAAATAATTAGCCCAGAGAGGTGCTTTGCATCCCCAAATTTCAATTACTCAACTGTTTCTTTAATGACCCAAATCAAGAAAAATAATGTGTAAACACCAAAAATAAAATCTCAGACGAGGTCATTGAAGGGAGATGACTAACAGTCCAGAAATGGGAGTTCTCAGAGTATATTAAGGATTGTCTCAAACGAGATGTCTCAAACGAGAGGTCTCAACAAGAGTATTACAAATAATATGTTAGTTTTCTCAACACACAACAATTATTTCCCAACTTTTGGGTTCTATCTTGAGCAGCTAATCACTAGTCATCTTTGTACAACAATGTGCAACCACTCAAAATGCTCAGCTCAACAAGTGAAAATGTACCCTTTAGTGCTTTAGCATGAGTGATCAGCCACATTCTTAGATAGGTTCTCACAATATTTAGTCATTTATAGAACTATTTCCATTGGCTTGTCTGTTAAGAATTTCAACATTTTGTGATCTCTCACTAAATTGACTGTTCAAAGTTTCAACATTCTGTGTTCTCTCGCTGATATGTTGGTTTCCTTGATAACCCAATCCTCCATAAAGTGATTGATTCCTTTCACTCCACCGTTTAAATTTATGCCTTCGATTTTGGAACCAAGTTGATATTGAAAATTCAGACACTCTCAAAAAGGCTGCAAGGTCTGACTTTTGTTTGCCCCTGACAATGTGATTCTTTTCAAATGTAGACTCCAAGACGTGGACCTGCCAACTGCTAAAAGTAGTCCTAGGTTTCCTTCTTTTGGGCCTTCCCTTGTGACCATCTAGAAAAGAAGAAAATAAGACAACGATAACCAAGTGCCATCAGATACACCCTGCAACATAACACCAAAGAAGAACAAGAATTTCTTTATTAAAACTGACTTTGTCAATAATACTGGGTCTATGTATCTTTTCCAAAATCTGAGAATCTTAAGACTTCCTTGATGAGTTATCAAATATTCTCCTCTACCCCCTGTATCATGTACAGTCTTGTATTCAGATATTACAATGATTTGAAATCTATATTGCTTTGATGGACACGTATCATATGTTGATTTAAGGAGTGACTGCTGTGAAACGTTTGACTACAAAAGCAAACAAATGGGGCGGGTCTGTTTAAAGTTTCAAAATTCTGTGCTTTCTCAATGACTTGTCTTTGGTCTTGAATCTGTGATCGTTGATTTATATGATAACGTCCATGACAAAGTTTAAGTTTATTTCTTCGATTTTGGAACCAATTTTGTACTGTGAACTCTGACACTTTTAATAAAGCTGCCAGGTCTGTCCGTTCTTTGCCTGTGATAGTGTTCTTCTTTTCAAAAGTTGACTCCATGACCTGTAGCTGCCAACTGTTAAAATTAGTCCTAGGTTTCCTTCTTCTGCGTTTTCTCTCTTGTCCATCTAGAAAAAATAAAATAAAAGAACAATAACCAACTATCATTAAGTTAAATTGGCAAATGTTTTTTATGACTTAACAAAAAAAAGAATACACAACTAACAAGACTTTACTATGAGGTACCCATTATAACAAATTCCTTTTATCAAAGGTATACAACACAGCCCTGCACGTATTCAAATCTATAAGTGCACAGAACTATTTTCGCTGAACAGAAGAATTTAGATTTCAAATTTCATCACGTGACATCTGCACACTCAGCAGGACAACAGGTCACCATCACACAAGAACAACGGGCAGACCTGTTTAAACAGCAAGTAGACTAAAATATATCCTTACAACAACGGCAGACCTGCTTAAACAGCAAGTAGACCAAAATATATCCTTACAACAACAGGCAGACCTGTTTAAACAGCAAGTAGACCAAAATATATCCTTACAACAACAGGCAGACCTGTTTAAACGGCAAGTAGACCAAAATATATCCTTACAACAACGGGCAGACCTGCTTAAACAGCAAGTAGACCAAAATATATCCTTACAACAACGGGTCTGTTTTAACATCAAGTAGACCAAAACGGCACGAGTAGACCTGACATAACAACAAAATAGTAACAACAAGTGGATAGTACACCAGATACAATATGATGAAGATTATTAGGCCATCTCCAATAAGCCTAAACCCTGCTTACCGCCTGCGTTTGTCTTTTGTACACGCTGTCTTTTTAACACACTAAACTGTATTTAAACTGCCAGCCCCCCTACTACGCACATTTTCCTTTTGTCAAGCTCAGCAGCTAAAAGATGTTTATCTGTAGTTTATAATACATAATCTGTCATATTGATGTCTGTTTTTGATGTACGAGACTTATAACTTATTGTTTGGCTGGGGATAAAATGGCGTCAGTCAACACAGATTATTGGTTGTGATGTCCTGAGCCATATTAACCATACTTTTATCTAAATCTGATCAACTTTTTAATGTGATTACAATCAGATTTTATCAAATATTTGATTTTGTTGAGATTTTTCCTCAAGGTCTTGACATTTAATGGATGCAGGTAATCCTTTTTAAGCCACCAAGTTTGGGACAAAATCAAAATTTTGGTCTTAACAGGGCTAGTAGCTGTAATAGACTTTATAGAGTTGAAAAGACAAGGTTGGCGGCTTACAGAGGTTTACCTTTTTTTGTAATAAGCTTGGCAAATATTTTGTTAAATTCTAAGTAATTTCATTTCTTGACCCTTGGTCACCCCCTTATTACTGCTTGTGCAGGTAATTTTTGTGATCAAAGTTTGTTAACTAGGTTCCCAAATGGGTCATTCAAAAAATATGAGTAGGTTGAGGGGGGGTGTAAAGCAACCATGAGTAACACTGGTAAATATTTATAAGAGTTCTTTCTCATATGTTGAAAACTATGTTGAAAACTATGTAAAGATTGTAGTATAATATAAAGATTGTAGTTTAATATAAAGGTCGTAGTATAATAAAGGCTGTAGTATAATATAAAGGTCATAGTATAATATAAAGTTTGTAGTATGCATTCCATATATGTACACTGACTACAGATTTGGGAGAGATATCTAAGTTTGTAATCTTAATGGAAAAATTTGGCTTAAAGTCTGATTGACAGAAAAATTGGGAGAGGTTAATAAAGTCAATGAGAAAACATTCTCATTCAAGCGATAAAAATCAACAAATTAAGTTAACATTGACAATCTGATAATTCTTTCAACTAAACATCAGTAGAAAAGGTCAATATTTGACTGAATAAATCAAAAAACACAAAATAATGTCAACTTCAGACTCAGCATTCCAAGAAGAGAGATTCCAGTTTGCACCTTAAACAAAATGTTCAACCAAACTGATGAGCAGGAATTATACAGGAACTATAACTGATGAGCAGGAATTATACAGGAACTATAACTGATGAGCAGGAATTATACAGGAACTATACACTTTTTTATCCACTTGGTGGGCACGTATCATATGTTGATTCAGGAATCCAGGGTTTTGAAACTTTTGACCACAAAAGCAAACAAACGGAACGGGTCTATTAGACGTTTCAACATGCTGAGTTCTCTCGCTGAATTGTCTATTTTGAGTTTCATACGACTGTCCTCGCTCATTAAATTGTCTATTTCCTTCATACAACAGTTGTCCATGAACTTTTTGATTTCTTTCTCCACACTGTTTAAGTTTTTGTCGTCGATTTTGAAACCAAATCTTTACTGAAAATTCTGATACTTTTAATAAGGCTGCCAAGTCTGTCCGTTCTTTGCCCCTGACAGTGTGTTTCTTTACAAATTCAGACTCCAATATTTGTATCTGCCAACTGTTAAAAGTAGTCCTAGGTTTTCTCCTTTTGCGGTTTCCCTCTTGACCATCTAGAAAAAAAGAAAATGAGACAACAGTAACCACATATGGCAAATCGTTTTTGATAAACATATACATGAAATTGTCACATACACAAATATATTGTCTATCACACCATTTCAGTGGTGTAGCTAAAGCCAAGTTAAGGCCAAAAAATAGGTCTGTTTTCACTAACCCGACCAACTCCAGCTACATCACTGGAAAGTGTTGGATGGACACCTTCGATAACTTATTACTTACATAAGATAACAAGAAATTATTCTGAGAAGATTTCACATAATATGCTTATTAATAACGATTTGGCAATGGGGACTTCTGGCCCTCACTATTTATTTACTATTTATATTCATAAAGCAGCCTTGTATTGCTCTGAGAACTTGTTATGTTTGCATTAAGAAAGGCTGTTCTTTAGAACAGAATTGCTCTAATATAAACAGGTTTTGAATCTAGATGTGAATATTGTTAATAGGATGTACATCAACAAAGCAACACACAAAGATAAGATAAGATGTAAATTTATTTCCATTTCTAGCACACTGTTTAGTTTTCTGGTCATAAACAATATAATAACAAGTATGATCATCATGCAAACCCCAAACATACTGAAAAATCAGTCACCAAAACAACTGCTTATTGACAATAAATTTCAAGATATCGACAAGAATGGGCCGCTACAAAGTATACAAAATCACAAAAATCCTCTAAAAACAAAAGGATCAAAATAATCATCTTTACAGTTATAAATCAGATAAAGACAATGTCAATAAAATATGCAGAGATTGGATTATATGAGTAATATTGAAATAATAACATAAAAAATAATTCTATTAACTTTTGAACAAAATAACACTGTATCTATTATCAATTTATTAACCAGAAAAGGTAATTTGATGATGTTTTATATCTTATTTTGGTAGTTTAGTATCCAGGAATGGACCCAGAGCCTATCAGGTTTTCTCTGGCTCCGGCTCAACCTTAAACTCTTTGGCCCCACCTCCCCAGCCCTGGTTTATATCCAAATAAACAACATAAAAAAAGATTTTTAAACAAAATAACACTATATCTATTTCAAACAAAAACTATGTTTGAAACAAAACATTAGCACATTAATGAACGGCAAAAGTAAAGAAGTAATCAAAGTTGGTTACTTTTTATATTCATGCACTTTAAAACAACAGCTCCATAAATCAACTACAATGCTTTTATTAATGCAGACAATGAAACTAATCAAAACACTTCAATAGTTGATGATGATGATTGAGGTTTAAAGTAACTAATTTTTACAACCCACTTGTTGTGCCATGCTCTTACATTTGAGCTTACTAGCTAAAAAGAATAATTAAGAAATTGGAAAGAAATGATCATTGAAGCATTTCTTTCAATAACGTTATTAAAACAATCTATGAAACTAAATTGTTATATTACTACTTTGTATCTGTTATATTATGAGGGGTGGGCTATACAGGGGGTAAAAAGGGGTGATGTTTCAGATCAAAAAGGTCTCCACCTGATATGATGCAGGATAGTTTCCTGAGCATTTTGGTACAATTTTTATTGAAATCGGACAAAAACTGAGATGGAGCCGCCCAAAACACTGTTTGGGGGTTAGGAGTCTTACTACAGTATTTTCCTATATAAGTCAATAAATTATGGAGGACCGTTTCCTGCCCTAAATCCAATGTTAATGTCAATATTTTTGTGTGAACTATCATTTTTGACTTATTGTCAAGCTAAATCAACTTTTCAAGCTTGCAATTCAGACTGTCACGTACGTGACCCAAAATTCGTCACATACGT
>JAUUEB010478676.1:0-11225 GCA_032362205.1 Clione limacina | reverse complement strand
AAAAACATCAACCAACACGAAACATGTGAATGACATCAGTCAGGAACTTATTATTCACTGGAATGTCCCGGTCATTTCTACATTCAAAGGAGGGGCATGACACTTTTACAGCCTTTGACGTAAGAGCAAAAATGCACAAAGTGTCCACAATGCTAGACAGACTGAACAGAGTCAGCCTTGTCCTTTATGTAGAAAGTAGAAATAATGCTCGTTTTTTTAAATGTTTTTTCAGTTATATATCACACAAATAAATTATCTTAAAGTTGGCGGCAAATTTTTCTTTTTGAAATTTGGTTGACGGGAAAAAATGCATTTTTTCCAGGCCTGGTCTTTTGGAAGGGAAAAATATGTAACCATATGTGACCCTATGAGCTCAACGGTTCAAAAGAGTACGACCGTATTATAACTATGACAACTACATGAGAAGAGTTAAATAACAAATTAATTTCTAAGACCGGTTATTCGCCAATATTTAGCTGCAGTGAAGCATTAGAAACATTTAATATTAGTGTTTTAGGAACCGTCTAAAGAATATAAGTCCTCTTGGTTTGCACTAAACAAACCCGATTGTATATTAGTTGTAGGGGCGTAACAAGCACACATACTAACAAACAAGGGTTAAAACCAATGCGTATTGCTAAACATGTACGTACACACAGTTAACAAGAGATAAAAAATGTATACTCACAGACGAATCACGATCTTCGTTTTTTAAATGCTCTGCTATAAATGTCACTGATTCTATAGCCTCCATGATTTCTTTGGAGTACGGTCTAGACCTCCTTAGAGTACTTGCAGACACATCACCTGTGTTATCTAAAGGCAAAAGACTGTCTACCATATTGGGTCCACGATATCGTGGTGTCACTTTGTCATCGTACCCATAGCTGACCGGCAGCCGGGCCCCAAAGTCTTCTAGCGGTGGACTCCGCATTTCTAGCCCGTTGCAAGTCCGTATCACAACCCTCTTTGGCTGAGCTGGAGCTGAAGCATTTTGTTCTTCCTGATCTGGATGGGGTCTGCGCATGACCAGCAGGCGTGGAAGGATGGTGAGGAAAACTCGGCGTACCCAAGGCGACATGCTGTGCGTGGCTGGCGACCGGAAATGAACGTTTAGAACTATAACAGTGACTATAATGGAAAGTGTGACAAGAATCATTGTAAAAAGGAGGTATTTGCCTATCAGTGGCACAACAATAGAAGTCGGTGGGATGATCTCTGCTAGCAGCAAGAAGAACACAGTAAGTGACAGGAGGATGGATATACATAATGTGATTTTCTCGCCGGAGTCTGAGGGAAGATAGAATACGAGAACTGTGAGGAACGATATAGCAACACAAGGTATGATTAAGTTCACTGTATGGAAAAGTGTTTTTCGCCTCATTGTTACGCTGAATGTGATGTCTGGATACCGCTCTTCGCAGCATGGGTATTTCTGGATCTTTTTCACAGCGTCCACCTTGATGATATCCCACTCCACGCTCTCGTAAAAACCTCGAAGATCGATGCCGTGATCAATAGTTACATTAGCTTCGTCCGACTGGGCACAGATGTGCACGAGGTCCACTTGGTCACCATCGTATGTCCAAGACCCAAACTTCATCTTACACCTGTAAGTATAAAGAAGATAGTATTACGATGACATCAGTATTAAACAATGTAATGCACACACATAACCATAGATAATAGAATAAGATTTTATTATCTCTGCACATAACCGAGACATATTTATCAATGTACACACGGTCAGGTCAAAGCGTCCTAATCTGCGGCCTTTTTGGTCCAAAAAGTACTGATGTTTTTTTGCTTTCCATGACGTTGAAATCGTAAACTTTGCCAACTCTGGAGGGTTATTGGGGTATTCATATGCAGACCATTTTATTTCATACTGCTTTGAACAAGCTGTACTGCCCGGAAAACACGTATATAAAATGCAGTAGTTTCCCAGTTGTAATACAATCATAAATTAGGTGCAGACTTCAGATTGTCTTTTTATGGACGATTATTACCTTCATGACAGTACTAATAACGTTCATTTGTTATTTATCGCAGGTCTGGTATTGAAACATTGCCAAACAAACAGAGAAAACAAAGGTTGAAATAAACAGAATAGCAGATGATCGAGATGAGTGGAGACAATCGACGATACATGCCATCAGCGCCAACCATCAAACCTCATGCTGATATCGGCGACAGGTAACAGGTATGTTATACTGTGATACAACCGCCGAATCCAATCATGATAATTCATAACTGACTGAAAGCGTCTGCTAGCTGAAGGATAAGACAAACACAATTAAAATCCCAAAAGAGGAAAAAAATAACACAAAGACATGGCAGCATTAGGCCTTGCTCATTCTCTAATGTTGTAGCTCATCTCTTCTTTCAAAAGATAAGGTAGAAAACCAAGACAGTGGTGGTATCACATGTGACCAGTTTTCATAGGTAACTGGAGCTTGTGGCTTTTGTTAAGTAGCTCATTGACTGTAGTTGACATTCGCCTGTTCGGGAATTTCCAAATAATAAGCCGCACGTTTCAGCAAAACGGATGTCTAAATCCCAAGAGAAAAAAAACAGAAGACGAATGGAAACAATCATACACCGCTCATGTTTACTCTTAGCCTTTTGTCCATATGTATCCTTTATGCAGCGAGCCCCTCTTCGGGACACGACGATGTTCGCTGTTTAACAGAGATCCCCTGTTCAAAGGTTTGTCAAAATGAAGATCATACGAAATACTGCATTGAACAAAGCAAGTTCTGCTCGTGTGGAGAACGAGAGTGCCGAAATTATAATGGAACATGTGTCGAAACCTGTGTGGACACGACAGTCAAAGTAGTATATGGCTTCAACCAAAGCCGTTCGCATTCTTGCAGCAAATCGTGTGTTGATACTTGTGTACCAACTACATGCGACATCGAACGTTGTGGAAAATGCCTTTCTGGTTATTTTGGTAAAAACTGTTCAACCAGATGTCATGACAATTGTGTTAATGGTTGTGAAGAAGAATCTGGCGTTTGTAAAGAGTGTGTTCCAGGGTTTCATGGCAGTGAGTGTAAACTATCCTGTCCAGAAAATTGTCTGGATGGATCATGCTCTATGGATACAGGACAGTGCCGAGCATGCAAGACAGGATTTATGGGAGGAAAATGCAGCATCAAATGTCGTGGTGCTTCTTATGGAGACTACTGTCGTTACACATGTCGCTTAGGGTGTAAGTTCAACAAATGTGATCACGAAACTGGCAGATGCTTACGTGGTTGTAAGCCAGGTTATTTTGGGGAGTTCTGTAATATTCTTTGCCCCAATGGAACATACGGAGACTCGTGTCTCACACATTGTCCAGCAACATGTCTCCCTGGAACAGTCTGTAATCACGCGACAGGCGCATGCAGTAACGGCTGCACGGAAGGATACGAAGGTGAAACATGTGACAAGATGTGCAACGCAGGTAAACATGGTAAAAACTGTTTTGGAAACTGCAGTATCAACTGCTTTCTTCAATTGTGCAACCCTTTCTCTGGCATGTGCGACGCTTGTGTGAGGGATAGATCAGGACCTCATTGTGACATCGAAACAGGGCATCTCAAACTGTCTGCAAAGCAGAGTCTACCAAAACTGACACTAAACAAGGTAGATAAATCTTAAAGATAATCTCCAATGGTTGGACTTTTGAATGTTTTCTGTCTGTGTCTCTTTCCCCTTCTCACAATTTCTCTCATTTTTATATTTGTTTGTTTGAATGTTATTTGACGAAGGGTAAAATAGACGGATATCAAATCGTTTTAAAAATCGTTGCAGAAAGCTTATAGTAAAGATGTTCACTATTTTTAAGACCTTGTTCAATAAACTAAACCATTTATATCGAATAACCACAAAAGAAAATAGTTAACATAGTCTTCAAATGTTAATTGTAATAGAGAATTGGTTTTAAAAATTGTTTTGTGCTTGTGAAAACAAATACATTTTAACACTATCAGGATAAACACAGAATTACCAACACGTTTGGTTTAAAGCATCAGCTTATAATCAACAATGCCAGCTCGATGCTTAATGAAGTGTAAACAAGTTTAATACGTGATTAGCATTTACTTGCACCAGATAACATGTGGACGTTTACCCAATGAATGGGCGTATGCATATTATCGTCTGAACTGAACATTCTTCTAACAACATTTAACAGAAATACCAACGAATACCTACTAGTAGAATACATCGTTACCCTTATCGCATGATGTAATCTGAGCGGTATCTGATGATGACATGAATGAATAACTACTAGAGGCCTCACGGAGATAGCCTGGATGTTTAAGAACGTTAAGAACGTTAAGCTATTATCAGCCATGGATGATTCTATCGTCACAGATCTGAACGATCTCTGATATCTGGCACTGTGGTCGTTTAAACAGACGTAGCAAATCCACACACCCATTATTTGTTACTTTTATCTCTATGAAGATTAACCTCTAGCTGCTAACAAGGGTTTATATTTCCTATAAAAACTAGACAATTTAAATATCAGCAGTGGGATAAATTGGGGGCGAGATTATAGTTAAAAATCCAAACTGAACACACCGTGCCTATCCCTTTTTTCAATGAGTATTTCATTTTTGCAAAAGGGTCTATTTAAAAAACGGTAGAAAAAACATCGTCTCTCTGACATAATTTTTCTCACGGCGAACGCACAATCTAACTAGAATCAATATTGAATATCTAGAGCTCTGTGTCACAACCTTAAAATCATGGCCATGTTCGATGACTTAATTGAGAAGTATAAGAAAATGCCGACCTCAGATAGAGTGCCGAAATCATGTTAGAAACACAGAGAAATACTCTGTTACACACTTTTATATGGAAGACATGACAGTTTGTGTTTTGTTTTCTTCTTTTGTTGGTAAAACATTTATTTTAAAAATGAAACCTATTTTGGTGGTAGAATATTCTTTTTAAAGCCTATGAATCGAAAGCCTTCAAAATTTGGTATGTAAAGGTGTTTTATCGGTTACGGCGGGTAATACCAGTATAATATATGTCAGTTAAAGTTAAGTTAATGTTTGACTTTGACTATAACAGAAAGAGGAACAAGTATTGAGAGTGTTTAGCGATCAACAATTCTCGTGTATATATGAATGACATTCCTTTTGTGTGGTTTCAAAAGTCAAAGAATGAATCAAGGTTTGAGGTTTGGTTAGGATGATGTAAAATTGTGATTATTCATTAAAATCATGTTACTTATAGACAACATCAATGGAAAACATCTCCCATTTATAACCTCTTTTTAATTGTATATCAAAAGGGTTTCCAACTCGGCTTTTTAAAATCCAAATTTGATTAAACCAATACCTATTTAGAAATGTTAAAAAAACGTTATCAAGTCATTATTTCATGTTTAAAGAACCTTCTATCTTGTTCTTTGCATGCTACTCTTACATGTTGCGATTACTTACTTTTATTCTGGATAACGGAAATACCAAAACATGAAACAATATCTTATAAAACACTCTTAAGTAATAAATATAGATATAATGTCACTGTTATATCATTACATCCACTTAGTTAATCTCTATTTATTGTTTCCGTTGACAGGTATTCAGTCTGATCGTCGGCTTACTTGCTCTAGGCATATCGATGTGGTGTATCGTAGGCTGCTCGACATACTATCGCAACAAACTAACCCTTGAAGAGGTACAAAGAACAGGGAAAATCCCCAAACGCTGGCAATACATTCCACGGATCCGTGGCAGGTTTACCGTGCCAGCCTATCAAAGAAAGGGTGTAAAGGGAAAACGCAAACGCAAAAGTAAACGCAAACGCAAAGCCATTTACTCAGAACCGAAAATTAACCATTTCAAAAGAGCCTCATTTGAAGCAAAAATGAAAAGAAAGTTCCCCAAATCTTTGTTCGGTTTCAAAAAGAAAATCATTTTATCGACGGTTACATCGACAAGCGAAGTAAGTACTGCTAAAGACAGACTTAAACTCCCTGATATCAAGAGTATGTCAACTAATGAGAATAGGATAATTGCCAAGGAACGAGTTGAAAGAAGAGCGTCTTCTTGGGTTGAGGATGAAATAAATTCAACAGAAATAAAAAACGAAAAATGTATTTCACATAACAAAGCTAAATCAGTCGATTCTACAAGAATAAATACAAAGAAAATAGAAAGTATGTCACATGACAAAGATGAACCAGTTGTTACTTCAGATAGCAAGATTGAGCAGATTAAAACACCGTATACTCAGTTAAGCCTCGGCGGAGGACGCGTATGTGCTGACAAGCCAAAAACTTCGTTTAATGAAAAGCTTGATCATGGCGCAGGTTCTAGAGCAAATTTTACTTCATGCGATTCGGAAAGCGACTCGAAAGAATTAACAGGTGCCATTGGATTCAGCAGAACAACACAATCCTCTCGCCCCGTTCAACGGACACGTGTCTCTACAACTTCCAGGTCAAGTTCTGGTCAGACAGGGTCGTCTACCTATGATTCAAACCGAGATAGGACGTCAACCCTAGATAGGACGTCATCTTCAGGGTATTCAACAAGCCAAATATCGTTATCTTTATCATCGTCAAATGCTAAACGTCGGCGTCCGTACAGTAAATATTCTGCAGGTTCCAGACGTCAGAGCCTCGATACAACATACGAATACGACACCTCAACAGCAACAATGTCGACGGGAGATACTCGGATGTCATCATGTAGAGATAGTCGGATGTCATCATGTAGAGATACTCGGATGTCATCATGTAGAGATAGTCGGATGACATCATGTAGAGATACTCGGATGTCCTCATGTAGAGATAGTCGGATGTCATCGATCACAGATAGCCAGATGACATCATGCACTACTTTGCTGTCATATGATGAAAGAACTATGCCGTCACTTTCAGATGCATCACCCAGCACATCAGTATACAGCAAAGACCGAAAACATACTAAACTGAAAGGAGGCCATTGGATTGAAAAGTCAGGCAAACGCGTAACAAAGAATGGCGTCATAGTCTGAGGAAACACAACCGAAGAAAACCGTAGATTTATCATGTGACAAATCATGAACTAAGGATTACCAAACATCGGGAATAGGAAAACTTATCTGTTCGGATATCATGGTGAGATACTCGTCAATTAGATTCAAAGCACTCTGACTCTGAAGTGCACTTTTTCTCATTTAAATACCTCAAGTGTGTACTAATACACAGTATCTTAAAGACAAACATCGTATTCTCAACAGTGCAATGCAGTGGAAACACACAATAATTGATTAAGTTCATTATTATGTTAGTACTCATAATGATTGAAAGAGGAGATAGAAAAGATACCTTATTTCTTAACATCTTTATATGATCATACGGATTGACACTACATATATACAAAAAAATAGTGCAATCTTATATCATCTCTACGGCAATATTTTGCTCTCCGCGTCGATTTAAAAAAAAAACATTATCAGTTAATTATATACTTTATATAATATTATATCTATTGTATTTATATAATAATAGTTATCATGTGTGTTTGTTTTAAGTATATATGCTTCTGTGTCTTAATAATAATATATTGTTTAAGTCGCTTTTCCACGTACACTGCACAAGCTCTATGGATTCCGAAGATAGGTCATTAGAGACATACCTGCATAATCCAAGCTTCCTAAAAAGAATACAAAGAGTAGCGTAGCGCCTGTTAGGTATTCAAAGGCAATGATAGAAAATAACACTAATTTTTAAATTCAGTCTGATAAGGAACGTTTTGTAAAAGCTCAGGACCTCTTGTGGGATTCGATCTTTGGACGTCTAGATCCTGGTCCCGGAAGCCAAAAACTGGACAAAGAAATCCATATACAAATTGTTGATAATTTGTCTACGGAACAAGTTTGCAGAATTCAGCCAACAAATTCTTCCTCGTTATCATAATACAAACAATTCTTTAAACGAAATAAAAGTATGTGTTTAGCCTCAGACAACCAAGTTATAAGAAATACTTTATTGACGCATAAAATGTGCTTTTTTGTCGAGGAATACTTTATTGACGTATAAAATGTGCTTTTTTGTCGAGCAATACTTCATTGACGTATAATGTGCTTTCATGTCGTGCGTGATATGATGTGCGTTCCTGTCAAAATATCTTCTAAGAGAAATAAATGACGCTGACTGAAAGAAGTGATGACGTCAGACGCATCAATAACTGACCGACAGGTCACGGGAACCGCTAGATTGACATTGGTATAAGAACAGGTCACGGGAACCGCTAGATTGACATTGGTATAAGAACAGGTCACGGGAACCGCTAGATTGGCATTTGTATAGCCATACATAATATAGTATACATGGTGTGTGTTTTCTTTTTATTATTATCATCAACCGATAAGAAAATAATAACTCCTGAACCGATATAGATATAAACATTTGGTTTTCAGCAATTAATCAGATATTCATACACAGTTTTTGTGGCACAACGACCAATAGTGTCCATTATTCATCCCGCAGTTAATAAAAAGGAAAAGTGTGAATTTCTGATCTTTGTAAGTAATTTTTGCCAATGACATTCACACAATAAACGTATACGAATCATGAAAACATATCTGAGAATTTTCATAAAAATATATTGAAAAACCATATGCAAGTGATGCTGTTCTGAACAATGCACATAAACGTTTTTAAGACATATATATTATGTTTCTGTGAAATGCTCGAAACTCCAATTTTTACGTTTCCGTTCACTGCGAGATAGATAGCCAATTACCTTACCACATTGGTTACTATGCCACACATTTCTTAAATACATTTTTAATCTGAACGATTGCTGAAAACCCGATGTTTCTATACTCAACGGCTCGAGAGTTATGACGATTTTAACGGGTAATGATACCAAAAACACTGTCTAATAACATTAATTGTTGGCACAATAAATATATGATTGATTGGCATCATTGCTGTTTTGTTGTACTAATTCAAACAAACGTAGTAATCATAAAAAGATGAGTCCTGAAAATCACCATAAGGACAGAAACAATTGCATGTACCTAAGCTTAAACGGTTTGAATTTAGGTACATACAATTGTTTCTGTCCACATGGTGATTTTAAAGACTCCCCTTTTTATGACTATTTCAAATGATTACCCTTAGTCAAACCCATTTGCATCTGCAAACGTAATAAGTAAAAAGCGAAACAGAACTGCGAAAAGAGATATTCTTGAGATTGTAAAAATGCCACGGACAACGACCGTAAAAACCGTAGCAAAGCAGAAAGTATTTCACTATATATAAAACCAGTCATTGTCTTCGTGAATAAAAATGAACGTTTGATAGATAAAAGTAGTAAGAAATAAAATAACTTCAGTCCTTTTGTTTAATAAATATAAGTGGAATATAGTACTTTTGTTCAGTTCTTGAGTATGGAGTCTATTATAATTAGTAATTCTAGAAGTGTGTAGTACGTTGAGTAAGGGAAGTGCCGCACTTAAGATTGTTGACGGTAGGCGTGTGTCTAGGTTTTGATACTTCGTGTTGATTCAGGACTCTGGGCACTTGGTGGATAAACAACTTCAGGTTGTGAATCGAGGAACTTCATTAACACCGACTGAAAAGGGCGGACTACTTAGCAACGAAGAAATAGACACTTGTTTCCCTCTCTCTCACAGCTGCCTTGTATCCTAGTACAAACCCAGCCAAATACATCAATGTCCTTTCTCGACGAAGAGGAAACAAAATACCAAACATCATTTCTTCCTCATCTTCGACTGCCGAGTGCTTTGACAAATTACGACAAGAAAGTCGATAGAGTACTATAATAGTAATCTCAGTCACAATGATGATGTCAGCGAAAAGCACACCCTAAAATAATGAAAAAGGATGATCTTACGATATATATAAATCGTACTAAAGCTAAAAACTCTACTGAAAACACTGAAATGTTAGAAACTTGGAAATATACAAATAAGTAAGATGAAAAAAACATGGCTATTGTAAAAACAAATGATGGGTTACGACTTGACCTACTTTTGTTCATCAAAGGGGAAGAATTCCACATTGATGGTACAGGAGCTTTTGTAGATAGCCGGCGGTTCCCAGACTACTCTACCATCTGCATGAAGTGTGGCCTTTGTCATCAAAGTGACTTCATAGTTACCATCAGCGCTACAGGAAAGAGATGTTTACATTAGTTACACATTAATGGATATAGTGTTTTGTTGACTCTTTTTATACAATATGTACGTACTTCTCGTGAGAACTTCAAGTAAAACAATTCACTTAACCAATCGGTGTATCCTGAGTACACTGTATTTAGGAGAATTTATTTTAACTCTAAAAAGTAAGGGCTTTTCTTTGTTAGCTGATGATCAGTTATGTTAAAATATGTATTTCAAACTTGTTTCCTAACTCAAACAATGCAAGATTCACTAAAATGTGTCTGGTAAAAAAAAACATGTTAACAATACTCAAAATAAAATATTTAAAGCAATGCTAAAAACCGTAGTCCCAAAATGACATAAATTGTCAATTATACATCTTCCCAAAGGGAGTAGCGTCGCTTTTTTTATTAAGATACCCTTGAACTGATACCCTTTAACGAGAGCAACTTATATCCAATAGTTGCATATTCATCCCTTAAGTGCATCTCAGGTTTAATGCCACTTATCACCATAAATGTTATTAGTCCCCAAGCTTAGTCAGACGCCTATAAATTTCAGATGGGGTACCGCATCTTTACTCATGTTGTTCATAGATAGTTGGGCATTTGCCTGCCAACTTTGGATTTCTCTGTCTGTGTTTTCTCTTCCTTTCGTTTTAATATTTTTACATCTTCGCAATCATATTTCCTTCCTTATAAATTGTACCTAAGCTATTCTACCAACCCTTTGAATATATTTGTCCGGCATTAGCCATTGTATGTTATATACAAAAAATTCAATGTGGCGTTTATGAACATTCTCCTGTGTTGGATGATTATTATAACTATGCAAATGGCAAAAAAATGATTAATTAAACAAACATATGAAAGTCGAAAACGAGCACCAGACAGCTGTAACCCCAAGGTAATTGAAAAACGTATATCAATGCCTTAAAGATCTGAAAACCTCGTCTCTTGTCAGTTAAGTTTGTTCCCCGATCACAATTTCAATTTGTGACTCGGGGTATATTTTCGTTTGGTCTGTCTGTCTGTGTATCTGTGTGTCTGTTAACGCGATAACTCAAGAAAGATACAACTGATTGACTTCAAATTGCG
>JAUUEB010478665.1:0-11226 GCA_032362205.1 Clione limacina | reverse complement strand
AGCATGCCGTGTAGTACCCTAGCATGCCGTGTAGTACCCTAGCATGCCGTGTAGTACCCTAGCATGCCGTGTAGTACCCTAGCATGCCGTGTAGTAATGAAGAAAGATGTTCAAAAGACAAGTACATCCTGATCAACCAGTGCTAGTATGCATCGCTAACACTAGACTTCTTTACTGATAATGTGGTAACTAATGGCTCTTTGCATCCACAGGTACATTCAACTTGAGGACTGCCACCTGCCTCACCTGCATCACCTGCATCACTAGACGTCGTCACCTACTACAGCTGCCTGGACATGCGCCATCATCCCACCTGCTGGACACTGTGTCCTTTGTCGTGACCATGTATGATTGACGCACGTGTCCACACCCTAGTGGTCAGTCTGCTGCTCGGTTATTTGCTGTGGGTCAAATGGTAGACAAGAGGAAACATGTGGATTGCCTAGCTGGAAGTCTATGTAATATCAGGGGGTTATATACCCTCTATGTACTATTGGAGAGGGTTATATACCCTCTTTTATGGTACTATAAGAGAGAACCGGTTCAAAGGATGGATCACAATGTCCTTTATAACACGATATTATGATTATTGATTGCCCTTAAAACAGATTTATTTTTCAATTTTTGCCTTGCCTCACTAACAAATTGTCATGTTTTGAAAGTTTATTTTGTGTTTTAGACACTCTTTAAGAAACGTGCCCATCAACACGAGAATACTTGCCTTAATATCTAGAAATGTGTCAATTGACCCACAAATAATTCATAATATTGATAAAATCAATGTGCGCTTGCTCAATTCTTACACTTTTATCTTCAACAAACATAGCAAATCCTCGCCATAAAACCATGTAAAGAATAAACAAAACACAATGGCCGTTTTAATGCATGAAGCATGACCTTACATTTTGTAAACGTCCTCGTCATGACTCAGCTTGTACTTTTAAAATAGAACGCTAGATTGTTGGATTGAGAATGTCAAATTATTAATATATTCAGTTTGTAACACAAGAAATTGATTGATTCCGTGATCTGAGTTTTGCAGCTGACGTAAGCTGGATATTTCCATGCACTCAGCAATATAATAATCAACTAAGTTTTGTTAAATTCAGTTTCATTTATTTTTATTGTTGATATTTTTATACATTATACGGCCATAAATAAATATTTTACGACCTGTTTTTTGTGAAATAAAAGCTTGAATCAATTAAGCTACAAACGAATATTTTTACTTTGATGTCGTGCAAAGGTCAGGTTGATGTGATACTGGTGTGGAGTCAATGAACTCCTCAAGTTGAAATTAGAAAAAATATCTAGTTATTTAACAGGCCATCGATTCGTAAATGAATTGACCCGATTGATCGGTCAAGTTGAACGATTGTTTATTTTCTTCTTTCTCTTTATCAGTTCTAATAAGTAGAAGCACTGATTTTCTTGTAAACTCTTAGCACTTAAGCAAAGAAAAAAAACAGACCTTGAGATGTTCGACAGACAAAGGGTTTGACATGTCAGTGTGACAATAATGTGTGTAATGTGTCATCTTTACACAGGCGCACTTAACAATTAGTTACAGAATGTCGTGTCGTTCCTATAAATCATGTTAAAAGATGACGTTTAAAAGCATTGTTGTGTATTGTTGTTTTATGTGACTTTATATTCATAATGAAGAACATTTAGTTTTAAATAACATGCTGCACAATTGTTTTTAAACTAACGAAACAACGAATTCCAGTCGATTAAATTCTTGAATATTCTAGACGGTAATAGCACATGACATGTGGCACACGTAAGCTGATAAATTGTGTGCGTTGACCTTTGCTCTTTTAATCCAAGCACGCGTGATTTGTAATGTTAAGTGCTTGTACCTAAAGCGTTAAATCATCTGTTTCTATATCAAAATATAACAGACAAGCAACTCCATATGATCTCATAGTATTTTCAAGTAGAGAATCAGTCTTTTGGAAATGCCAAGACTAACGATCATTAATACCTTGTTAGTGTTCCCCATGATCCCCGTGTTTCAATGCACGTCCCTACCTATTCCTACATTAGCAATGATGACACTAACGACATTTGTAACATGATAAATTAATTGCTTCTTTTTTGTGTTGCCTAGATTATTTTATCTTGACAATAAATACCTTCTCCAATGACTGATTCCACGTGATTAACCTCTAACTGGCCATTTTCCGCTTTCTTTGCGCTGCCCGAGTCACTTTTCCAGTGCTTCTATTATTCGTTGAGTAGTTGCTTCCATTGTTCTGCTGACACCCTGCCTCGTCGTCTGTTGCCATCGATTAGTTTTAGAGTATAAATATCTGTGACACAAAACTGATCCTGCTGGGAATTACCGGGAAATCCGATGTCCCGTGACGTCATTAATGACAGGTACCGAGATATTCATGAGCTTAAACAATAGGGGCACAGGGGCGTATACAGGTAAAACGAGAAAGTGGGGTCAACAGGGCGCGTTGGAAATACCCCCTCCCTGAAATAGTCAATCGAACTCATTGCTGTTTTCGCCAACAGGTGGAGATGACTTATTGATAAGGAGAACTGACAGATGACACTTAGCGGAAATGCTTGTATGATAGTCGTAAGATAGTCGTTTGACTCATCGTCGTCTTATCTGTATCAGTGACAGTTGTCTTCTTTTTCTACTTATGTCCCCCTACCTAGCGCTGTAGCAATTAAAAGGCAATCTAATTGCACTTATCGTTCCACCAATCTTTGTCACGCCATTTCTCGCATCACAAACCCTTCTTATCATTGTAATTTTTATTGCTGGTTTTGCTCACGTGGTGTTGGTTTCAATCATTATTTAAAACCCCTAAACCACTGTTGTTATGTGTCAAATTCATATATTATGTTGTTGTCGCTGGTTGTTGTTTTCAATGTCATTGATACTTTTGTTCCTTTGTTTGTGTATGTCTATTAAGCGAGCTATGATCATCTTAAGTTGTTCCACCGACAAAAAACGAAATTTTCTTTAAACCGTTTAGAATTTATAGACCATTTTTGCATGCGGTCTTATATAAAAAATTGTTAACAGGTGCCATTATTGTATCCATAATATTCTATTGTTGCTATGTTTGTTGCTGGTGTTTTTGTCGTCATTATCAGCGTTAATGTTGTTGCTGCTGTAGATCACTCCTAGATCTATTTTAATGTTTATGCTCAAGCTTAACAGAGGTTTGAGATATAAAAACACTGTCATTATAAGGTCCTGCCTGGCAATAACCCATGGAGAAAAGCAGTCGGGCAAAAATATGAAACTTAACGGTACACTTTAGCGGAAAACATATCAGCTTTGTTATCCATAATGCGACGACAGCAAAAACAACCACAGCTGTTTAGGACATTGATAACGAGAACAACATATAAGTGACAGATATAAAGCAATCACTCATACATGAATTCTATAAATAGGTTTGTGTCTTTATGTCTTCATAACACAATATGAGATACAATCTAGATTTAATATAACCGAAAATATCACATTTATGACAGGGTTGTCGATAAACGAGTATCACATTTTCAAAATTCAACATAAATGTGAGGTATTTTAGGTATACATAATTGAATCTAGATTAGGGGGAGAGCACCATCAAGATGTATGTCATCGACTCCTCTTAATCTGATAATAGTAGTTTGCAGGCCCTCTAAACTTGAAGAGTACATCGGGATCGGAATGTTTTTGTGGGGGCACGCCCATCTTGTCATATCGGTGAGTTATAAGGCGGGAAAAATTAGACAAGAGTTAACAAAAAAAAGCAAAAAAGTAAAAAGTAAAAAGTAAAAAACAGATATCAGCAACAAATTGTTAAGCTACAAGGCTTGATACTATCATTATAGTATTATCATTATTATCGTTGTGTGCCAGATAAATAACGAGACTTGCAATCAGTCCAGAACACGGCCAGGCGGGCGGAAGTATATCATGACAGATTAGACATAATTTGGTTGAAGCAATTTCAGCCTACTTATTAATGAACTTAATGTGAGTATCTAGGAGCAAAATATTATGACAGACACAGACGCGAATCCTGTCCCTGACTTCATGAAAACACTGTATGTTTATTTATCGCGTTATAATGGTCTCAGCGTGGCGGTGGACAAATCCCACGCCGTGCCTATGACGTAGATACCAGTATAATAATGTCCAGTTAAGTGGTCAAGGATTAGAAAATGAAAACAAATTCAGCTACCATTGTCCGAAATGACACCTGACGCATCTGACAGTGGACAACAGTGTTTACTTCGACTTACATAGTCAAACGCCCACTGTGAAGGTATACAAAAACCCAACTCGGTGACTGGTGCAACAATAACACAGCTTGACCGATTAATCTGACAAATATATGTACATATATATATGCAAAAGTACTGGTCACCTCTGCTGACACCCTCATGTGATCAATAGCAGTATAAGCTTTATTCCTTTATCTTTATTCAGATTACTCTTGGCTTTGACATAAACATCCGTGCCTACGTCATCATGGTCAGTCAGGAGAGAGAGATAGTCATATAGTTATATGGAGCACTCACGCGATAAAAATCTATTCTTATTATACAATGTCACATACAGTAAATGAGGTCATAGATTTAATGTAACGCGGATATCTAGAGAGTAATAACATAACAACTGAGATGAAAAGGGTACTGTTAGGGACTTAAGATATGTGTTCTATGTCTCGCATCAGGCTATTAAAGCGTCAACCTCAAAAGTGGCGTGACTGATGTTTTAAATTTTGTTGGCTCAAAGCCCATGTCGTTAGACAAGGAATATGATATAGTAAGGAAACCCCTCGATCTTTGACGAAGGCAGTATTTAGCACCTGCTTCTATCAGGGTTGAAGGGAAAACGTAAGACACATGTGCAAGTTGTGTCAGTTGAAGATCTCTCGGTGGTTGGAAATGGAATGTAGAGTAACCAAACGGGCGCCTTATTGCAAAACTTCGGTATTAAAAAGGGATATACGTAAAATAGCTACCACACGAGCTGTCAATATAACAACGTTATCTATGAAGTTAGATAATGGCCACCATTTTCTTGTTAAGAGCCACTAATGCAAATAATCAGAAAATGTACCAACGGTTGCATCTTCTGAACTGAAAACTCTGACAGCCTTAAAATGATATTCATATGTTTCTTACGACCTCATCTTGAAAGTATCCGACATCAAAAGAGTGCATTGTTGCTCTATTGTTAACACCCCCATTTTCCAACCTCGGAGTGAAAGAACCTCTTAGGGGTTCATGTCAGAATCTTTTGGGCCTTCTATAAAATCTACAATGGGGGGGGGGGGTCTGCATTTGAAAAACGTCGAGACCACGTGCTTACATAATATAGTACAGATCAGTACAGCAGATCTAAATATAATGGTTACAAAAGCACTGACCAAAATTAATACCCTTGTACTGTATATGATTATGTGGTAATGTATCCTTTGGTCTGTCATGTCAAAAGTACTTAATGACATTATGTTGTGTGTATAAATCATACTAATGTTCTACAATTTGTTATTGTAATTTATTATTCAAACGGCCACCTCCAATTTCAAAGAATGTAAACAACGGTGAACATAAATACAAATATTCTGACGGCAACAATATTCATACATTTTTATGTCTCATTATAATGCGTGCTAGGATTTATTGTAGAAAGAAATGAAAGGACATGAAAAGGAACCACGTGGTTGTAACGAAACGTGGAGGCGCCAGACGGATTTGGCCCATAAAAAAGCACACTTGATACATAAAGGAATTTGATATGGATTCATAATGCACTACACACGATCTAGGTCTACGACCTTGGGTTATATAGATATATAGAAGATGCCGTCTGCCTAACACATAAATATACGTACTTTGTTTTCATGTCACTCATAACGTGGTCATTCACGTCAAAATCTCCAAATCTTGTTACAAAAAGAGCCCTCATGGCTTTTCATGGTTGTCTAGCTGGGACAAATATGGTAGCTTAAATATACAAATATGGTAGCAAGAGCTGCATATATTTACATGAAATAGAAATTGAGTTTTTGTGCGACAATTAATATGTCAGTTTCAAGTGGCGGTGTCATGATACGGCAACATGATGCGTGTCAAGCGACGTAAACAAATGTGCAACAAAACTTTTATAAAAAAAAAGAAGACAATATTATTTTAACGGTTACAATAACAACGTATTATCATATTCGATCGAAAGAAATCACTGATCGTTTGTGACGCCTCAAGTCAAAAGGTTCCACTTGGCGCACTGTTAAGTTGTCCACATATTGCCTTGTCAGGGTGATTAGAGGGTGTCACATCAAAATCTTTGTTGCTCAATTCCTTTTGCTCCGCTATTTTAATTTGTGAATAATGGAGATCATGACACAGTGAGACAGCAGTTTCTCTGAAAACATGTTGTTCAAAACAGTGTGAAGGCCATTTTCTCAAAACATTGTTTTTCTCATACTATCGGGCCTATAGTAGAAGGTCATAACTACTCTATTGGGCCTATAGTAGAAAGCCATAACTACTCTATTTGTCACCAAAACGACATCTTTTTGTGCCAGATGTTGATCAGAGTGTTTACATGTCAACAAATAAAAAAAAATTGTGACATATGAAACTTCTTGATTGGGCGTCTTACATGTTGCAAGGGTATCGGGTTGATTTATTCATACGTTCTAACAATCTTCATTTGAAAAATAAAAAAGGTGTATGAAGAAAGGGGTGTATAATTGTCTGTCACTTCTCGTTTTTCGTATGCATGAGAAAATAAATCGTTTCAATTAACTAACACTCGTTGTGTAACACGATGAGAGGGAAGAAAAGGAACGAAATCAGTTATAACATCGACATATTAAATCCTTTTGCTGATCGTCATTTATAACAAACCAAACTTTATTGCACGAGTGTAATAAAGGATATCAAGACTTCTTTAAAAAAGATTAAAAAGGCCGTTTAGTCTTGACTTCTAATAGACGCAAATGGTTCTGTGCTTTTGTGTAGATCTTCCATTTGGACTCTCAAAATGATTTGAATCTGAAATAAACTTAACGGCAACTTCACAAGGATGCTAAGAGTCTAGACATATTCAGGAATCAACACAATACCAAGCAACAGCTTTACAACCATCCACCATCTATTTCTTATGTCATAAAAGAGAGGGAAGACCAGACTATATTGACTTTTATTGCGCTTTATATATAAAGAAGAAGTAATTGAATTTACCCCAGGACTCGGGTTTTTGTGTCGTGTTATTGAACACGTCTCTGTTGAGTGGCTCGTTTTGATCTCGCAACTCAAATTTCTGACCCCCCCCCCCCCCAGTCATTTAGCATCGTCGTAGTCCTTTAAAATTTTCAATATTGATATTTGGTGTCTCTGAAGTTATTGTTCCTAAAAAAGCCTCCATTTTGCTCTGTATTTACATTTCGCCATAAGCTCTGATCTGGTGTTTAGTGTACATGTGTCTTTGTTTTTTTTAGTATCGGGAGCTCTTCTGTGATATATCCCCTCTCAAATGCTTTCGATTTGAGGCAAAATCATCCGTTCTTCTGCTCTCTCTATATAAACTTTATTCATACAGTTAGCTCCATGGAATCATAATGTTAAGTGACGTTTATGGACTTTGATGATGACCTTTATGCCACATGACTGGATCGTTCTGCATTTCCTTTCCTGGCAATGACAACGACGTTTTTTTTGGAGAGTTTTATAAAGTATAGCCTTATTTTACAGGGATTTATATACAACACTAAACTGTAGAGAAAATATAGTAAATTGGACATGCATGGATATAATTTTCATGCAGTATCAAGATATTCATATATCAGAGTGTATATCAAAGTATAACAATTATGACTGGACGACATTTTAAATTATTCTTTCTTTTGTTTAAATACTGATTATTTGCTGATGATTTTAAAGTTGTACTGCTTATGTTATCAGTACAGTTTCATTCGTTCTGAGCTTTTCTAGTTGTAATTTCTGTTTGCCTTTCATCCCTGGGCTCCTTCCTCTGTAATTTGATATTTCTGTTGACATTCTAAGCTAGATGAAATATGATTTTTCTTTCCATGCCGAAAATCAGAAAGGTGGATTTTAGCAGTGTAATTTGCTTTATCTAGGGCTGACAGTTCTAACCCCGAATGTTTGCGTAGTTTATATGTTAGTTCAAGACCAGCATGCGTTATTGTAGATGATATTTGTTAGTGTAAGAAGTGTTCTTATTATGACATCATGTGTGTTTGATTTATTCTGTGGTCTGTACACTATAAAAAATCAACATAACTTGAATTGGAAGATGATTGATAGTTGTGACTTTGTTCTTCGGGTTTAGTTCTGTCCTGTACACTGATATGAGAGAAGGGGTCCACGAGTCACGAGAATCCGTGCCAGCTACTAACCCGACTGAAGGTAATTTATGTAAGTATAGCTACATGGTTCAGAATTTCAGAGAGCTAAATGTTTAATTATTTAAGCTATTAGAAAGCACCTTTTAGTTGTATGTAGTATCATGAAAGTCGTTAACCACTGAAAAGCACCACAGGACTCCAACCACGAAAGATCTGGTTTTGTTATGATTCGTCTTTCAATGTACCGGATTAGAATATCATATCAAATTTATTGAAGCGAAAAGTTAGAAATAATGACACGGGGATATACTGTTGTGACAGTAGTCAAATGTAGACAAAAAGAATAAAACACTGCAATTCGTAAGATTAAAGTATGTCGTTAATGCGACACCAAGTCATTAAACTTACATTTCTGGCGCCCGTATGGTGATATTTCCCGGTGCCGTGAGTTTTGTGAAAGAGAATATACTATACTATTACAGCCGTCATATATTAATATCATAAGAGTTATTGGTCCTGAAACTTACGACGGCCTTTCGGGTTGTTGAAAGGGTTGAAGTTGTCCTAACTGCACATTGTCTATGCTCTATTTGTGAGGTATTCAACCATAGACAAATCATAAATTTATATAATACCTCAATTTCTTGTTAAGTTATTATTTAAATATCGTGCAAAAAGCTGTAATGGTGCTTTACATCAGTCGACAATACTTACATTTCTATACGGATGAGTAACACTATTTGACAAAAAATAAATTGTTGAGGTATGTAAAACTATCGCGAAAGCCGTGAGATATTTGTACTAATTGCCTATCATAACGTCATTAAAGCGACGTCCCATGGTGTACTTGTTACATACTTGTCTTTTGATTCGTTTCTATTCATGCGTATATCATCCAATTACTTTTTAATACTTACACATTCATAGCACCGTTTACGCAGGTGGTTTCCCGTCTTTTTGCACAAACAAAATGTCCTTTGACACCGTTACGGTTGTTCTAATGGCCGGCCTTGAGATAAACCAGAAAAACATAGAGAACAATTGAAATGGTTGAAATAATGCTTTCAAATTGTGGTGTATTTCAATGATGCGATAAGGGCTTACTTAACTATAACTTTTGTGTATAACACTTAAATAAACGTCAAAAAACATTAACATCATTATTCAAGTTGATCGCTTTTGACTTTCGGTAAAGATAAGGAATAACCTTGATGGTAGAAAAACATGTTGACGTAGTTGTTATATTATATTAAAATAAATTAAAAGAACAAAGTGAAATGACCTTGAGTTTCCTTTGTGAGTATAATTTATTGACTATTGTTAAATAAAGAATAAAGATCAGAAGAAATCATGTATAATAATTTGTTACAAAGAGATTTACTTGATCCTTTCGATGTTCAGTTCAGATCATCATATAGTATTTACTAACTTTAACAATCATTGTTACCAGGGACGTTACTGTATAATTAATGTATGGTTCCCACCCGAAAGCACAACAGCAGCCAGCTTAAACCCGTTAACCTGAATTCTTCATTAGATTACAATCAATATCAGGAGAGATGAAAAAATTATCGGCTTACGTCATCTATAAGTTCATGTTTAGATTAGAACAAACCACAAGTCCAATTCGGAAATCAAAATCACGCTTTCATTCGTCACCCTAAAAATAGAGCTCGTCAGGAAATTACCAGTAGCCAAACATAGGCACGAATGAAAGACCAAAAAGAAAACGTTGGACATCATCATCGTGTATACAGTAGTTTCTATGGTGTTTACACCAATGGTCTGTTCAAATAGAAGTCTCCTGAACCAATTTGTTCATAACAAGGGACCTTCATCGTAGTCCACTGATAAATTCCACATCTAATGTAGGAGGCTGGCTCGGGTTTTGCTCAGATGTGCCTCTCGCGTCGACACTGCTCGTTTGCTCTCATCAATGAAAGTACACGAAAAAATATAACTCCGAGTAGATGAGCAAATAGAGAGAGGACAATCTATGTGGTCAAACATCTCTGATGTACGTCAAACCAAACCACGTGGGAGAGTTACTAACAACCAGAGTGAGTTGAATGTACGATTGATTTATACGCGACTGATGACTCAACTTTTGGGTATATTTTCTGGTAATTTAATTTTGTATTCTGTTTGGGAACGTTGGTTTTCTCTTTACCAACAAAGGTCACCGAGTACTGTAAACGTTTGATTTGCGCGAGAGTGAAAAGTTTGCAAATTTTGTAATAACAGACCAATTCAAGAAATCTATCGTGGGTGGAAATGTCAGTCTACTTTGATAGTTCACTTCTAATGATGAATCATTGAAAACTATGGTCTGCTTACTGTCTTTTTACTATTTGTTAGGTGCTGCGTTTTATTAATATCAGAATCTACAAATGGAGAGAGACAATAAAGAACTTCATGAAAAGTTATTGCAGCCGGGAAATGTCTGACATTTAATGTTCTCGTTTCTTTCTTGTTCATTTGTATATATACGAAATACGTTTTTTTAATTTTTATAACAGGTTCGCAAACTTTGTAACCAAACAAAAACTAAAATGGCTTATTCGCGAAATATCAAAACTTGCAAAAACAGGTTTCTTGTTTTGGTTGGTTTATAAATGTTTGATTCTTTGTCAATGTCCTCGTTTTATTGATTGTTTGTTTTGTTATTTTGTTTGTTTGTTTATTTGTTGTTTTGCTATTTTTGTTTGTTTTTCATACATCCACAGCCAAATTGAACAAAGTTAAGAGCAAAGACATAGTAAAGGTAGGGGGGAACTTCTTGTCTAAACTACATAAGGGACGCCCACATCTAGAAAGAAGAACTTTTTACAATTTCTCTTTAAGTAAGATTGACATGAAATATTAGAAAAATACAAAA
>JAUUEB010478654.1:0-11226 GCA_032362205.1 Clione limacina | reverse complement strand
TTAAAATAATATTTTTTGTAGACATTTTTAGTTTTTGACCGACACTTTTGGATATTTGTGATGTTAAAATTGCAATGAGAGAGAGAGAGCGAGCGTAATGACCACATTGACGAAAGATGAAAAGCGCCTGGGTTTTGAAAGGGGTTTTCCTTCTAGAGTAGAGTATTTGCGCAAATACTTTACATTATTGGGGTGAGGGATTATTATTAATAATGCATTTAAAAGCTTAGAAAAAAATTGGTCTTTTGACACTTTCTTCTTTTTGTTCTTCTTCAGCTGATCTGATTCTTAGACGAAGTATCAGGTGTGTGTAGAAATAATTTTGAGTTTTACACTGCCAATTTATACTATTTGTGATAATCAAAAGCAATGAGATGGAGCGTAACGACCAAATAGAGGAATTGACCGAGCATTTAACGACCCAAAATTGTAGTGCTTAATAATAGCCGGTAAGACGTGAATACTGTTCTGTCACAAATAATTTCAAAGATGACTTTTCATAATATATTTCTGTTACAATATTTGGAGCTCTTCCTAGATAACATTCATGTTAACAGTTTTTCGATCGATTTTTACTATTAGGAGTTGGAATATGAATGTGTCCTAATTTGCCTTTCGGCAACTGCAATTCTAATGAAATGATAACTATTCAACAAATGCATTCATTCTCCATCCGACGTACTTAGTTGGGCGTGTCCCTAGTTACTAGCGACTTTCAACTTTGTGTTGGTCTGTAGTCCATGAGTTATTTCTTTATATAAATACTGCTTGGTGCTTGAAGCCGTAGATGTTTTGTTTTACAAAGTGTTAAGGGCTGGTGACTGTATATGAGGAATCATTGATAATTAACTAACTCATGACATATCGTCAAGTTTTAGTTTTTTAAGCTTTATTTACTTGTGAACAGGATATGTAGGTATATTTGTGTTCTATTAATAGTCTGGTTACATTTTATAACCGTCGTTTGTAAAAGAGACATACACTCCTTACGCGAATAGTTTCATACTTTTCTTTTGTATCAACTTATAAGGTCAGATTTTCAAAGAATATAAGCTTCTAACCGCAAGATATGCTCGTATGTTACCCTATCTTTATGAGGAATTGTCATAATCATATGTTATGACAAGTATTTGAAGTTTCATAATTTGTACACTATATTCAACAATTCTTCTCTCAACTTTAAGCAGGTGACTATAGTTTTTGTATAACACAAGCATAGTACAGTGTGAGTTTTAGTTGTATTTTAATGAAAAGTACTGGAGCCGGAGCCGCAGATAAAACTTCGGCCCTGCTCCAGCTAAAAACCCTTCGGCTCCTGCTCCACTGCTCAATCTCCAATTCCCTGATTTTCATGTTATGTAGATTTCATAACTGTCATACTGATAAGCAGTGAACCAGATAGCTGAGTAATTAAAGCGTCAGGCTCAAGAGCCGTTTATTATTGGATAATTTAAAAGTATTAACCATACTTAACTTCTTTTACTTAACAATAAGGAGGCGAATCTTTTAGGTAAATTTTATATTTACTCTGTGACTGTTCAATATTTACCAATTGTATAGTTATTGACATCTATTTTGGTGCAAAGATAATGATAAGATTTATATGATTTCCTATTTCGTAGATTCAACTACATTATCAAATCTGAAACAAAAAGAAAAATACAACAAATTCTATCGTTCTTATACATTTGTCTTTGTTATGTACATACTTCCAACCCCGAGAAAATGAAATTTAGTGATGCCAACACAATTTCCAATTATTTTCAATTATATTTTTTACTTCTTTTAATGCTCGGTTTCACTAACAAACATTGAGGTTCGTATCAAATGAGGCCCATATTTGAATTTAGTGGATTCTTTATCCTCTGAAATGTTAAGCTAACAGTTTGTGACACAAATTGTTAGCAAGTTAATTACAATAAAAGCACATAGTAGTCATCAAATTTTTGCTTTCTACTTTGGCCGTTACCACAGTAAATAGCATACACAAGTCTATTAAAATATTATTATTGACCAAAACCTTTGTATAATGGTTATTCATTGTGTCGGCTAATTGAAGAATGTTTTTGAAGACTATTGACGCATTTCAACAATTATTAACACCGCACACAACTAACATACGCTCAACCGAACAACTGTTATTCCACGAAGAATTATATTGTGTAGTGGTATAGTTTTATCTCGTCTGTCTGGCTGTCTATTTGTCTGTGGATGTGGATGTGTGTCTGTGTGTCTATTTCCGCGATAACTTAAGACAATTCGCTCGGATCTATTTCATTTTTGAAAGGATGATATAGAACAAGAATGAAGTGTTCGCTTTTTAAATCCAGAAATGTTTGTGAACAAATTACAGAGTTATGACCCGTAGATAGTTCAGCCACGCACATCAGAAACAAGTAACAAATACAAAATAGCAAACAACTCAAGGGCCATAACTCTGTAAACATATTTTTGACAGTATCAACACACGAAGAGAACCATTGTATCGTTTCTTATATTAAATATCCTTTATTGTATTTGACAACTAGATTCAAACATTAAAGATACACAAGTAGAGGAATATTTCGACACAGCTTGCAGTTCATGTGACGTTCATGTCGACTTTTGTCAGCTACTGCCTATTTATGTTTGAATTATTCGGTACATCTTTAACCAAGACGTTGATACATTTTTGACTTTGTAACAATTATCGTACCGAGACTGTGAGAAAGGCGATCAGTAATATAGTGCGTACCTGCATAGTTTAGAATCAAGTAATTTAAAACTGTTAATCGGCACGTTCGACCAAAAAAAAGGTTACATGATATTAAGGCTGTTTTAAAACCTTAAGATATTTCTCCATGGTGTGCTATTTTTTATTTTGCTAATTTGATAAAAATGAAGCATGTAGGCTCAGAAATATGTAGAATATAATTTACATTGTAACTACAGAGCCAATTTTCAACTTGGCATACGGTGACCATTTTACATCTTTTGACAAGGGAGAAAACTCTCCAATGCCAGTTGTAGAAATTGTAGTGGCTTATATTTTTTTAATTTCTGTCTTTTATCTGGCAAGGGTGTAGCTTTTAATTAAAAACCACAAAAAAAGCTGCAGTTTGTTCCTGAAACCAGGAAATTGAGCCGAGGTCCATTGAATTCACATAGTAAAATACTCATTTTATAATTACTTGATTCTAACCTACACTGTTTTCGTAATGTATCTCTAACTTATGTAGTTGTAAGAAAAAGTCATTTGAGTCCTCTCCACTCTCCGTTACGACTTCATAATCGTTTACACTTCTTTCTCGTTTATTGATGATATGCTTAGCTTCTTCTACATATGTTTCTTCTTCTGATTTCTTTCCCTCTTGTATTTGGTTTCCTTCTTCTCTTGATTGCATCACGTTTGCTACTTTTTGTCCTATGGGTAGCACCTAGAATAATATATTACCAAGCCGTGTCATTGTTTCTATCCTGATAATTTTTCGATTTAGTGCCAAATATTCACGCAATAATCGAGTATTTGGCACCATCTACCGGTGTCTATCTACCATCACTGCCAGGTATAGAGAAAACAGAGATTAATGCTCACAGCATGTGCAATGGATCTCTGTAGAAATCAATGTTTTATTGCAATCACAATTTGTATCTCTATTGATGTTTTACAATCTTTTTGTCCGATCGTGTGATAACGTATACAATTATAAGTGCTTGCATGTCAAAATAATTTTTTTTCGATTCTGTTAATAATCTTAATTATTTTCTAAAAAAAAACATGAACTTTTGTCAATTATGAGGACGTCGATCAATGTAAACCTTTTTATTACAAAGTAATACGGCATATAAGGGTAGGGGTATTGAATTTGTCTATTTAGAGAGGTCGATATTGTTGAATGAAAAGAACTGATGCCGCGCCGCCCCAGTTCATGACATTGATTTAGTTAATAACTAATATTGCTGAGTGCTTAACAACCAAGTATAAGCCCCCAGCCACTTTATAGACACGAAGATTGAATGGAGAAAAGGAAATAATCAATGTTCAAAAGGTTTTTTGATTTGTGTTATATATTGAGGCAAATTATAAGGCTCTGTGTATAGTCTTGCAAATTCATTTGTGTCGTTGAAAGTGGAAGTGGTCATAGCTTTGACTCTCAGGCCAACGACATGCGTTTACGTTATCAATAACTTTATCGATCGCTTTTTTTCTATTTAATTTTGCCAAACTTATATAGGTGACGGCACAACTGTTCAAACATTAGACTGTGAAGGACAACATGTATATCATAACAACTTATACTAGCTGCCTTACCAAGAATCGTTTTATGCCAGGATAAAGAATATTAAACGAATATATTATATTACTATTTTTGTACATATTGTTTTGCATATTAAAGGTCATTCCTAGCCACACAGCACATTCAGGTTAAGGAAGGGCGTCAACTTTTTAAATGTACGAAATAAAGTGAATCATGCATTACTTGATATTTTCTGATTGACAATGGTCAAGCGCGGACACCTCATCAGTAGTAATAATTAAATTATGTATATGCATCATTCCTGCTGGCATTATAGTGAGATACTTGTTATTGATGGACTGGTTTGTACCTAAGCACGGAGTTTGAATTAAAAATATCCCAAACGTCCCAGGGCTGAACACAACCAATTATCTGAATAGCTGAATACTTGAAGCATTCTATTGTTTGAGACATTATTATGCGAGAATCCAGGATTTTTTTTTGGTTTAAATTATTTGCAACAACGTGACAATGTGATTTCCATAAATGTATAAATAGAATTTAGCTTTCATACTGGTAGCTGAAGTGATACGTGCTTCAGAAAATAGATCCAATGCCTTAATCCAATGTTAAAGATTAAAAGGCGTCTATAGCACCATACCCATTTAAAGTGTTAATAATAAAGTTATATGAGGCAATTATATAGTCTCCTTCGCTGTTGCCATGGGGAAGTATATTTGTACATTTTCCATCTCTATTCCCTGATAATGTGCCATTTAAAAGAACTAAACTGAAACATGAGAACAATTCGATGAACATTTTTTTTTAAAGAGATAATAACTGAATCTTCAGTTGTTGTCTCCGTCTTCGTACAAGTCCCCAACCGTGTGTGTTATGCAACAGATAATCAATACCTGCAGTTCCAACAAATGGTGCCTGTTCTTGCATTCAAATCCTGACATATGATAAAATCAGTAAATACATTTTCACTCAGATCGCAAACACATTGGTCGAGGGCTTTAATACCATTGTTATCATTTCTCTGTATACCAGCTGTCCGGAAAAGATTGTTACCATTAAACATGCATTCAAACTAATTGGAATACATCCGAAAGATGATCATGTAGTAATACAATAATGAACCAGACGAGCGGTATGCACAATATTAGGAACTATAATTTCGGGTCGCTAAATGCTCCCTCAATTCGTCGATTTGGTCATCTAAAACAAAACTGGTGTGTTCATACATTCATGCCCTTCTTAGGTTATAATAACTGAACGTATTTTTGTGTTTTTCGAGATTTGTCGCTACAATGCAGTAGTCTGTGGTACATTCTTTATTGACTTTCCATTGGCTTTCCATTGACTTTACATTTAATTTGATCTTTCCTACTCAATTTGTCGGCACATGAAGGAACCAGTACAATAAGCATTCCTTGTTTGTAGACATATGCGGTTTGATAATAATGTTTCCCTTTGGGACATTTTTGATCGGGCGTTTCGGTTTTGCTGACCACAGTTCTTTGGTTCAGCAAACAAAAGTTGCAGATGGCTACAATGAGTGACCGATGGTTGACATATGTGGTGTCCTTCGTGTTCCTATTAGCGCCATCTACAATCCTTATAATGTTGACAGGGTGATTTCAGCGATAATGTGGATAAATAGCTTTTTTTTAAAACTATACAAACTGGCAATGAATTAGTTTGGAACCGATATGGAGGCAATACTTAAAGTACTTTGCCAATAATTACAAATGGTTACTGAAATCAGTTTAACTCCTCATCGACATTCTTTCTTTCCTCATTGTGCTGATCTTGCTTCATTACATAGCAATTCTATTAGCTCTAAACCCTATTCCAATCATACATTGTGTTTCGTTTCACTCTAAATGACTCCCAGCTTCATTACAATTACATAATATATCTTGTCAAGGCTAATAAACTTGTTTGGTGTTCATCACCGTTTCGTTGTAGCGTAACTTTGACAACTGCTGATCCGTTCTCCTGTTGAGCTGTGTAATAGAATGTGACAAGCAGAATGTTTTATTGTATTTGATCTCTCGCCTCTAAGCAACACTGAACGAACAATTTGTGTCTCTTTGTACCACTATCAGGAAGCCCTGTCACCTTCTTCGTGAGAAACTTGAGGACTTAGGGCATGGGTAAAACTACTAGATAAGACTTATCTTCTGGTTATAACATAAAGATATCAATACATATTCATGATTAGGTGAATCCACGCAGGGAGATTAAAGGATTTGTTTGATAAGATTTTGTAAATATTGGAATGTTAAAGATATGGATACATGTCGTCATGTTTAACGAACAAATCTCCACAAACAGGGGTGTTGAGGATGATATCACGGTACTTTACAAAGAGACGTAATGGGTTTAAACATTGTTTGTGCTGCTCTGTCAAAAAATTGATAATGATATAGTTTCTATAATCAATGTTTAAACTTGTCTGAGTAGAGTAACGATTCAAACTGCATTAGAAGACAAATAATATGAAGGTTTTATGTTTAATGTATACATGCACACATGGAAATTTATATCAATTACTGTGCTACTCAGACAAATTGACGGGCTGTCACGCATATGATGTAAAGTCAAGTGCTACTCGTACATCCTACTCACTCAAAGTATACTGCCATTGGAAGTACAAGTTTGAACCCCAATCTCTTAGCCAGGCGACATCGTTGATAAAATGTCTAGGATATGACCCAGCAGGGGTTTGGAAACCTGCTTTAGAAGAATTGCTTAGCTATATACTTGAACCAAAAGAGAAAAATAAAAATGCATACTATGTAATACAAATGGATACATGGTGCTTGTTTACACAGTTGCTTTAATAAAATGAAGGCCTGTACTCGATTAGGAAGTTGCTGTTTTAAACACACAACGAGAACAAGCTATTTTACTTTATTAAATCAGAAACCTCCTGATCAATTATAGACCCTAAATGTATTAAGGCAACGCTGGCAACATTTTTTGTATATGTCATCCTATTATTATGTTGTTTTATACATTAACAGTTTGCAGATAGTAATGAGTTTCATTCTCATCTTTTAATTTGGACACACATTTGTAATATTTTTTTTAAAGTTTTATAACGTCAACGTAGTGGCCTCGATACAATATCACTGACTCGGTTTTTTTTAACCATCTGAGTTCTGAATGATTGCAATTTTTATCGAGCTTCGTTAATTATTTGTTATTTTGTAAATCCCGAATTGACGAGCATTTTAGTTCTTTGTTAATGCCTTTTTTAACAATAATGAAAATGTTATCTATCAAACCAGAAGTCGAACTACATATTTCTATTTTTGATTGATCTTTTATCGGAAATGTTAAAATATAGCTGCCAAATGCATCACTGATATCTTCTAAGTACGATTACACAGTACATATGTCCAAAATATTTGACAATTTGAAATAGTCCATGCTAGTTCCCAGTAAGATGTTGCGAATAAGTGCAGTCAGTATTGGTGATGGCATTGCTCCGTGATGAAGTAACTAAACAAGGAAGCCCTCATGTTTAACTTAGAAATTAAATGTAAATTTACTATCCTAAGAAGTTACTCCTAGACTCTATCTAAACTACTGCATTACAATATATGCTGCGTTTAAGTGGTAAGCACGACGATTGGAGTTTTATCAAGGAAATATATTTGTAATCATGTGAGCTTCACCTAGGTTCATACTGGGCGAGTAATTTTAGGTCACGTTAACAGAGCTGTATATGCAAATCAAATCATACAGATATAGCTTCCTAGGTCTTTCCTGCTTCAAGAGAGCATTATCATTATACTAGCCTAACTAGTAACTATATATACGGTCTCTGTTACCTACTGCATCAAGTCATTAACTTTTCTCTTATGGGGGGTGGAGAGTACATGTAGTTCCAAAGTTATAATTATATAAAGGCTTTGGATTGAATAATGGTTTTCATCACATTAATCTCTGTCATTGCATCTCCACTTTGGGAGCACTCACCACTCACTAAGTACTTCATTAAATGCACAATATTTTAAGCTCTTAATGACTGCGCTTTGCATATTTTGTCAACATTGGTTGCTTCACGGTACTCAAAATATAGATGTGTTGAGACCGGGATTCCCATGTCGAATCCCCAGGAATCCTGATACTGGAAAAATGCTATATTTCCGGGAATTTCCCATGAACCGAAATCCCGAGACTAAATCCTAATATTGATCCTTTTTCTTTTGTTCCTAAAGAAAGCCAAACCTCTCAACAGTTATATATCATGAAGCAGTTTATTTTTTGTTATTTTGGCACGCAAACTATAACTTTCATCATATATTTCCACCAAATGAATATGAAAACAGCTTCATGTTTATTTTGTATTGATTATCTTGCTGTATCATTGCAGCCATTGTGTAAGTGTCATTTTTATGATTTCTGTGTTTATTTCGTCGATGAGGAACTACATTCATCATTCGGCATATATTTTATGATTTTGTGTGTCATGGTTTTACTAGTAAATTGGCTGCCAGGGTTCTTTGAGAGGTACATCAGGATGCTCCTCTTGAAAAACGGATCCATTAATTCAACGTCCGAAAGCGCAAAGAAATGTACATAAAATACAGTCGATAAGGGAAGGCAGTATTTTGCTTCGTTATAATACTTTGATACAGATGAAGTTGTAATTTCATTAACAGCTGTGAATCTACCAGAATAGTTTTATTTCAAATGCTGATTATTTCATGTTCAATGCATTCTAATTACTATTAATCTTGATAAAACATTAAATAAGAAAGGGAAAATAATTATTATTGCGTACATTACGTACATTGTGTATCACTTGTGGCGTAGCATGTGTACGAGGTTGAGTTACCGTTTTGCCCGACTTTAATTATACTCGTGATCCGTTTTCTTTGAAGTTATCACTCCTAATAATACTAAGGATGCTATCTTGACGAAAGAAGAACTTTGATATTTCGTTTGTTCGTGCTAGTTCGCTGTTAATGTTTTGGTTTATTTGGATTTAATGCTGACGTCATGTTTATTTTTATCGTACTGATGTTATGAATATAAATCAATATTTTATTAATCGAAGCAATGATTATGCGTCTGTGAGACTTGTAGATGCAAATTGTGCTCACTTAAGTTGCTCACCAATGAGCCATTATATACCTAATACAACTGGTGTTGATTGAGACGTAAAACACTAGTTTCTATATTATATTATATTATATTATATTATATACGTTAATAACGGGTCCCCATGCTTGCTTGAATACGCTCTTCTGGCATAGATACAATATTTATTAAGACACATTTTTTCAAGAAGAAAGACAAACGTACAATGATTTAATTTATGTCTAAAAACTGAAGGTATATTTTAGTTGATGCCAGGACCATTTGAGTTCATAATCTTTATAAGGTATAAGCACTATAGGTAAGATCTGTGTTTATTAAATGAGAAACGTGCCTTTCGTTTTTTTTTCCTTAAATATCAAGTATTTACAAAACTTAATATAAATTGATCATGAATTTTTGAGAGAAATTAAATACCGTCCATTCCTACAAAAATCGCAAGAAAAATATATCACCAGTCTTGCTAGCAGTTTTCAGACAACCGTTCTCTAGTTTGGGAAGTTGTTTGCACGTATAAAACCTCTGAGATACTAATGGTATTAGGCCATTGTTTCCAGGGGCGTTGCCAGGATTTTTAAAAGGAGGGACAAACTTAAAATTGGCACCCCCCATCCCTTCTTGGTGCCCTCTTTTTCTTTCTTTTCCCCCTCCCTCCTTCTTTTCTTTCTTTTTATCCATAAGAATGCTCCCATCAAAAAAGGTGGGACATTCACCCGTGTCCCCCTAGATACGCGCCTGATCGTTTTGCGAATGATTCTATTAAGATGGGATATGAAGATGTAACACATTTGATTAAAAAGTCATTTTTAAAGACATTGTCTGTAAACTTTTCTGACGGGTTACATACTAAACAAGTAGCACCGTTGTCTAAAAACCTCTTGCAAATGAAAACAATAATTTGTTCTGATGTATGTTTTAAACTACATCACAAACCCACAATCGTCCTTAATTGCTTTTCAGTTTGGCGTTACCACAGTTAATAGCATTACAGACATCCATGAAAAAATCCTGTCTTGATTGGCCAAAACTTTTTAAAATCGTTATTCAGTATGTCACATTTCAACAATTGTCAATACCAACTTTCACACGCTCAATAGAAAAAAACATTTGATTTTTTTACAAGCTATGTAGATAATCAACGTGGTCACAATGTATAAAGGCATTTGTATGCAATATTTAAATTATAGGTTTCTCCACTATTTCAGACTCTGACTATGAATATGCGACAGTTGTACATAAACCAGATTTCCTTAACACCAAGTCTAAGATCACAGTCCGGATGGGAGAATCAGCCATATTACAGTGTTCTGTGAAGCCTTTACGGTCTAAAGAAGTAAATTATTTTATATTTTCTAAAGCCAAATTCTGCAAGAAAGAAATATATTTCAATTTATTTAAAAAAATAACGAACATGAGTCTTCCTATGACGGGTTTAAAGTTACAGAGAGAAACGTCCTTGCACAGTTATCCACTTTATATTTCATCATTGTTTTATGTTGAGATTGAACAACGAACATATAAGCAACTGTGAACTGTTAGAAATACATTTTTTGCTATAGTTATCCGTCATTCAGTAAGGACAACGGTAACATTTCGATGAGAAAAAAAAGATTTCGTTACATGTTGTGAGAAGATCGTAATGTCTATTTTTGAGTTTGTTTGATGCTTGTGTTAACCAACATTGATACGTATGTGTGTTTAAGAAAATGAAATGTAAAGAATTTAAAGTTCTTTTTATCTATTTGTATGTTATTGTTTTTTTTACTTGTATCATACTGTATACCTGTTTTTTTCCGCGGTCACCTTTTTTTCGCGGTTGGGCGATTTATTCAAATCGCGGATTGTTATTTTCGCGGATTCATAGTCTAGCCTACTTTAGTTGCTATGG
>JAUUEB010478643.1:0-11226 GCA_032362205.1 Clione limacina | reverse complement strand
CTGTGGAGTTTATCAAAGACACTAATTTAAAGATTTAGAGTAATTTGCAGGTGTAGAAAATCATAGTGAACGAAAGACAGAGAGAGAGAGAGATTCCTACAGTATCTCTCTCCAATATCACACATGTTTAATTATTGCACACACCATTTTAGTTGAATACATATTTTCCCTTGTTAAAAGAGTTTATCTTAGCAGTGGATAATACATTTATTTGTCACAGCTACAATATATGTCAAACCTACATCACATATATATATAAAGCCTACACTGTACTTACTTTTGAAAAAACCCTAATAAACAACCTTTACTAAATGGTCTCTTATCATAATCAAAGCTGGAGTAAATTGGTACATTCTACGATTTTTTATTCATATATTTAGTATACTATATATTTCAAGAAACTATAAATCGCTAATTACTGACTGTTTTGATTACTTCTGTTCAGGAAGCGCACTCCGAGAAATTTCCAGAGGTACGCGCGATATGCGAATAAACAAAGTCTGTTCAGCATGTAAGTTTGTTATACGAAGACAACACTAATTGGGTTTTGATTATTCTTTTGGTAGAATGCAGGGTCGTATCCAGACTTTTCAAACGATGAGTTTTTGCAAGGGGGTCCTTTTAATAGTATTTATACATTGGACATAGTATGGTTAAATTGGTTTTTGAATACTTTGTTCTTCTTTTTCTGTTAAGCTTATTTTTAGAGAAAGTCGGGTAACAAAGTCGCTAGTAATTAATAAAGTAAAATGGCTGAGAAAAAGGAATGGAGCAAAAAAAAGTTGCTGATAGGACACCCCCTTATTACCTTTACAAGGCAACATCGCGAAACTATAAGTGTGATAAGTCACAAATATGACTTTACATTCAGGTCATTCAAACAGAGTTGTTCGCTACGGACGCTGGACTCCTATGTGCCTATGAGCGCCGCGACCTATGCATATATATATAAAGGCTTCCAATACATAAATACTATTAAAAGGACACCCTTGCCAAAAACTCAGGCGCACGCCAATATCCCCATCAACTTGATTGACTCTTAGGTGCCTATAGGAAACTACCTTTGAGTGCCGCAACCTATGCATATATATATATATAAAGACTTTATCTTTCAAAAAACAACTCCAAAACAGGGTTGACATTTCTGTGGAATGACCCCTAGTCTCTTCAGTATCGTCCCTATGTAACATTTTGAAAAATCGCAAAATTGCCAAAACTCTTTCACTTGATCGACTAGGGTTATTCTAAACAGGGTTGTCTTTGTCTTTCAAAACTATCTCCAAAACGTGGTTGACACTTCTGTGGAATGACCCATACACAGTTCCAAAATACAGGCTCTGACTTGCAAGTATTGTAATTGTGCTTATTTTACAGCTTTATCCAATCATGAATTAGTGTACAAATTTATATAATAACTTGCAGTACTATAATGGTGCTGATTTTAGAGCTTTTTGTGTGTAGTTGTATTAGTGGGGGAAAATGTACATAATAACTTACAATACTGTAACTGTGCTGATATCAGAGTTTTATGTGTTGGGAGCTGTATTAGTGGTGAAAAATTTACATAATAACTTGCAATACTGTAACTGTGCTGATTTTAGAGTTTTTTGTGTGAAGCTGTATTAGTGGAGGAAAATTTTCATAATAATCAGATTTTTGTGTGTGGAGCTGTAATAGTGGTGGAAAATGTACATAATAACTTGCAATACTGTTATTGTGCTCATTTCAAATTTTTGGGTGTAGAGCTGTAATAGTGGTGGACAATTTACATAATAACTTGCAATACTGTTATTGTGCTGATTTTAGAGTTTTTTGTGTGTAGCAGTATTAATGGGGGGAAATGTACATAATAATAGATAGGATGTGAAGCAATCACTCTTTGTGAATATTAACAGGTTTAAAAACTTAAGTAGTGCAATAAGATCACATTTTAAAGGCATGTTATGTTTTTTTTTAATTAGTTATCTCTAATAAAAAATTTGTCACTGTATCCATGTGTTATACATAATATTCATACAATTTTTTGTTTAAATCTATTCAATGTTGAAACAATTGTTTCAAGAAACTTCGGAACATCATTGGCTAGAAGCATAAATGCGTAGCTACATAATTTCAATTAATAATATTTTGTGACATTAGTTTTCTAACTTTAATTAATATTTACTGCGCAAAACGATGTAAAAATATGGTGAAGACTTTCAATAAGGTATGGTTTGAGATAAAAGAAAAAACAAACAGCATGTCCTCTATACATGTAACCTATTTTTCATTATATTTAATGATTAATTAGTAAATTAGAATTAACAAAAGATTTTAAGAATTCTTGAAAAACATCTTACAGTCTTTGAAATTCGAGTATTTAAAGACACAATTAACAAAAACAAGTACAATGCATATACCAAGTTTGTTGCATATCTAGATTATTTCAAGCAATATTTGGTATCTAAATGTTTGTCATTTTTTTGTGCTTTTCTTTATGTCATAATTAAAGATTATAGACACAAACTCAAAAATGTTAAAAATTCAGTTAAAGAAATAAAAGACTGCTTCATGTCCAGATTATTAGAATGTAGAAAAGAGTTCGAATTTTGAATTTGATTCTTAACTATTACTGTTTAATAGATACTAAAGTCATTATATTTTTATCAAAACTGTTTTGAGGTCTTTATATGTTTGGATAGAGGACATTTCCCAATAATTAGATCAGTCTTTGCTTTGTCTGAGTCCATACCATTGCTCAAACTTTGTTAGAAATCTATGTGATAGCAGTGCGTAGCAAGCTCCAGCATAAAAAAAATAAGTAAATGAAATCAGACTCTCAAAGACTCAAGTTAGTAAAAAGCAGCCCAGCAAAAGGCAAAAATAAAATGTGCATTTCTCTCACCACTGAGGGCAGGGCGCCGAGAAGCAAGCGCTTTGGCTAGGGCCCCAACAAGGCCACCACACTCTTGAGCAGGAACAGATGTAGGTCTATCCTCTTGATCTCCCACCTTATTATAGTTTAAGAAAGACACGTTATACACAGGAAAGTGAGAGAGAAATTAAAAATAAAAGAGGAATTCAATGCACATGTGCAAATTTGCACTGTTGATCAAGGCAGTGTTTTATTGAGAGTCTTCTTGCATTCTCTGGCAAGTACCAGATTCCCCTGAAATAATGCTGAAATAAGATCTGGTTTTGTGACAGTTGGAAAGTCAAAACAGTTGAATCGTAACTAGGCATTATTTACAACACAACATGCAGGAAACACAACATCAAATCTAACACAAACTATTATTAGTCACACTATATTGAAACAAACCTGGGTTATAGAGGCTGTTAGGAAAGTTTTCATCTTGGCAATTTCAGTCTAGGTTTCACTTTTGATTTTTACCTTTAATATCACGATTTTAATGTTTTTATCTATTTTAATCAGTATCATATTTTCTGAAACCCAAGTCCTTGCAGGGTGTTTTTTTTTATCATGAATTGATAGAAACATCTGATTTTTCAGCAGTTGATCAGAATTAATTTAAGATTTGCGTGTAGATGATAAATAAAGCCTAACTTTGAATAAAACAGACTGCATGCTACAATCACACACAATGAGGTTACAGTACGGAGAGGGAATGTTATATGAGGACAGACAACCTATGTAAATAATAATAACAAAATTATTAAAGATTATAAGACATTTTGAAAGGTTTCTCAGAATTAAGTAGAGTATGGTCAGATAGTAAGGCACTTTCAACACAATAAGGTTATATAAGTACCAAGAAAGAAGTATAGTTCTTTGAAAATAAAATCAGAATTCTCTAGATCTAAGAAAGTGATTTAATGAAATTCAACGTAATTCTTTGTCAGTGCAAGGCTTAAAATTCTAGAAAGTCCATTTTCCTAAAGTCTACAAAAGAGACAATGTTTTGCTTCTCAAATTAAACATTTTGAAACAAAGAACCACTTTAAAATTCTCATCTGTTTTAGTCAAATATCTCCTAAAATTGATTGGTTACATTGTGTATTTTAACACATCTCTTACTCTTTAAAAATTATACACAATATCCTTGTTATCTATATATATGAAATAAGGATAAGTACTTTGGATTTATAAACAAATAATAAGAAAAAAAAAATAGCAAGAAAAAAAGTGATGCAACTAAAGAGAATAAACACTTGTGGCAGCTGAAACATATAACTTCTGAAAGGTGGGAACAATAAAATACCAAAAAGAAACAGAAAAACCGTGTTGAGAAAAACACCATCAAGTGTATCGATACTGATTCAAAAATAAGAGGTGGTTTAAAAAAGCGTTTAGATTTTTAAGAGAGTTAAAAGAATTGTGAGAAATCATATCATTATAAAAATTATGTTTCTCCTAGCATTAACTGCAGTGGAGAAATAGGTGAAATTGTGTTGTACTGTCCCCAAACTCTGAAAGAAATCAAACACAACAGTTGAAAGGCAGCATGATTCAAGTCGACTGTTACTGTTACCTGATCCATGAAGATGTTTTTGGCGACTAGCTAAGGCTCTGGCTAAAGCCCCAACCAAGCCGCTGTTATCATCATTGGACCCTGACTGGGGTCTGTCAGTTGGATCTACCTAAAGATTTGTAGTACAGGAAGCAGCATCATTACATGAGAAAACATTTCATTGATGATAGATTATTCTGATTTCAGATTCTTAAAAGTCAACAAAAGATTTAAAAATTCACAGCAATAAAAGGTTGGAAATATCATAAGCCAAACATCACTTCAGAAAGCAATCATATACCTATCACAACAAATACTACTATACCCATCAACACCTCACCCTCTGTCACTAATTTGCATGTCAAAATATATGTTACAGATTAACAGTTCTGGCGGAATAAATTTTAACCAAACTGCAGCTAACCAGCCAAGTACCTTTCAAAAATTGTCAGCTTTTGATTGATCAAATTTCTGAGTGCAAGTGTACAGCGCCTTTTGCAACACATGAAAGTCACAAGAAAGGCTGGTCCCACATTAGAGTCCTAAACAAAGACCCTTATCATTCATTGGTTCATTTTTTTTTTAAATATATGCAAACCACTTTCTAATCACTTTATAAAATAGACACCTTCCACTAGTGATTGATTCCTCATTTTTTCAGACAAAATTCAACTTTATTTAAATGTTTATGAATCAACCATGTCATGGTTTTGCTCCCTTAATAATTCCTTAAAATACGTATGAACACATGTACATCTTTTCTCACAAACTAGTCAGCTACGGATGAACGTGTCAACTCCTGTTATAAAAAGAGAAGTTGATATGTAAAGTAAGTGTTATTAAAGAATTAGTTTGGTATGTCATGCCTACCCTTTTCAAATTAGCACCACCTCTAATGGCATCTAAAAGCATATCCCGGCCACCACCAGACTTGGGTGCGTCGTCATTACTTGCTGTGGAATGCTTGAGTTGTCCAACTCCGCCTCCCCTGTGAAAAAAGACAAAAGACCAAATTGATAGATATATTATAAGCTTCTGACAAAATACATAATACAGGTCATGACTTGGAACTAAATCTGTTATGATTCTATTTTCATATAAATTTTCTATATAACTGCAAACTTAGATGATTTTAAGCTGAAAAAATTAAATAAAAATCTGTGTTCTAAATCAATCTTAATAAATAGCAATTTGATCAGCTACAAAACTGACAGACATCTCAATCAGAGCTGTGAGTGGGTAATCTAAAACAGTGAGTTCAAGGGTCTGAGGGTACCATAGGCCGCCGCCCATTCTAGGGGGTCAGGAAGCATGGCAATATGGACAATTTTGAAAAATGAAGTCAAATGGTACAATTCTAGGTCTGTCTAATGCCATTTGATGGTTTTGAAGGGTTAGGAATGTTGAATAATTGTCTTGAGAAAGCCTAACCTTGAAAACTATACTAACTCCATGCTTTGCTGGTTTAAAGACATTAAGAGAAAGCAGACAGATAGCTGGCTCAGGAGAATTCAAGCCCTGATGGTCCCTGGGAAAAGTGGAACCCTCATTCCATTGTTAAGTCTAACCAATGCAGCAATGAAAATGACAATAACCGTTAGTATGGATGGATGATGATGGTGGCCACTTTCCTCACACATCATGGGTGGTCTCCTTATAAAAGTTTTCAAAAGAAATGAGCAAAATGTACAAAGTGACATGCATTGGTACCTGATAGCAGCTAGTAAATCATCCCTTCCTCCAGTCATGGCACCTGGTGGTCCAGATGGTGGAGGTGGAGGAGGAGGTGGTCCACCACCTGAAGGGGGAGGTGGTGGTGGAGGTGGGGGCGGAGGGGCTCCAGCTGAAGGTGGTGGGGGAGGTCGCATTCCACTCATTGGAGGTGGAGGTGGTGGTGTAGCAGACATAGGGGGACGTCCTGGAGGGGCACCGGTTGGAGCTCTTGGGGGTGGCCCAAGTGATCTATTGGGAGGTGGTGGTGGTGGGGCCGTCCCTCTCATAGTAGGAGCTCCTCTGCTGGGTGGAGGGGGTGGGGGCATTGCTGACCTTGATGGAGGTGGTGGAGGACCAGGTGAGCGTCCTGGAGGACCAGGTGAGCGAGCTGGGGGAGGAGGTGGTACACTTATGTTATTGTGACCACGTTGTTGTACCATGTTACCTATAGCTTGAGCAGTACCAGGATCTGTGGAAATAGAATATACAAAATAACCACTACTTTTCATTTCTTATGAATATATAGGTTGAAAACTTCCAAATAATATCTGAAAGCCTCATTTTGGCAGATAGACATAGTGTCTTCTTAACCCTAGCATGATGCAGAAATTAACAGGGATCAAGGTTGGGGTCACTGAGAATTACCGTGCACATAACCAACATTTGTTTTTGTGACTTGTTAACTGTTTATAATTATCACTGTTGTACCTTGATATTTTGTAATGATTTCTGATAATTTTTAATTTCATGCCATTTTTTATGTATATGTTTTTATATGATTCTCATGAGGAACAGAATCTTAATTTTATGTTTTATGGATGAATAAACAATCTTGTATCTTGTAATCCCTGTTTCAGGCGTCTTTGAAAATCTCCTTCAAAAGTGTACAACATAAACATGAAACTTACAGATTTATCATTCGTCTTTTATAGGATTGGAGCTAGATCCTACCAACCAAAGAAGATTATGTGTGCTAATATTATATCAAAGTTGGTAAGCTGTTTACTGCCTGCAAATCCTTCCTTTCCACCAACTAGTTCTCCAGTCAGATGCAAAGGTAGTCACAGAAGTTTGAAAATTATATAAATGCCATCTTAAGTCACAATAGGAAGATGATCTGAAGAATCAAATGTGTGGAGAGCAGCAAAGTTATCAGAAATTCTAGTTTCATGTAATGTAAAATTCTAGGACAGAGTCTTGGCCACTTGACTGTGGCGCCTCACTAAATTATAATCCAAAGAAAACCCAGATCAATATATAAAAGAAATTGAGATAAACTCTTACCTTCATTAATTGCTTTTCTCACAGCATCAATGCCTCCATTTTGCTCCACGAATTCATAAATAAAATTGACAGTGTCTTTGTCCACTTTTTCATCTGGTTGAATTCCAACAGATTGAAAAAGCTTGTGCATATCTGGATCCAGGTTGTCCATCTGGAAAAGAGAATAAAGAAAATTTTAACATCATTTTATTAATCTCTTGCCATAAGTTGAAAACAAAATATTTGGTTTCGATATTAATTTCTTCCATTCAACTGAGCAAACTGTTAGGTTTATACATTTTTGTTTTGTTACTCTCAAATTCTAAGATTGACCACAGATATGCTTTGCTGCCATTCATGAAGACATTCTTAGCATCAACATAATGGGCTACTTTAACGGAGAGAGCATCACACAGACTTGGTGAAAGGAGCGCCTGTGTTTAAGAGATTTAGCATGATTATTCAATATGGACTGGGGTTATTGCCTTTTGTACATTGTCCGGAAAGTACAAGAAATGGCAATGTTGAAATTATTTTTGACCCTGGTTAAGGATATTGAGACTATTTTGTATAACATAAAAATAAGCAATATGCTACAATTGTCTCAAAGATTAACAAAGATTGGCTTTTACAGACTATCAATTCAGAAATGCCTCATGGAAATTTATATCGATAAAAATTTATAGTGGAGGCTGCAAACAGCAAGGTGAGGTTGTTTTCACTCTCTTAGCAAGTTATTCAGAGCTCTTTTTTCTGTCAGGTCTGCTTCACTTGAATTGAGACAAGTTACAATTTGGTATTTCACATGAATAATATAGAGGAATGACTATGAGTAACAGAAACTTACATCAAATCCCTTGTCTGGGTCCCATCCTACATGGCTGATATGTCTGCAATTAAATAAACAAAACAAGTTGTCAAGTTTAAACAAATGAACAAATAAGTGAAATCATTTCAATTCTTAAACTATCAACAAGTCCATGGTTTCTCACAGCTGTTTAGTCCTATAACTTGACAAATTCATTTATTCGTTTTATGGATTTTGAAGTTTGACCTCTGCAATGACAAAATAGAAATATAAAAACAGCAGCATCACCATAGGATAATTCTTAAGTTTTATGATTATTGTTGATATTATTACTGACATCATTTTCACAGGGTTCCAAAGTAGTTGTAGGCATACATATCAAAGTAATGTCTTGCCATTTTGATAAGGCCATCAGATGCACAATTATATTATTAGAGGATACAAATTTTACAAAGGTAAGACATTTTCTCGTCCCATCAGGTTTAAATAGGTTCATGACATGGATAAAAGGGAGAGAGAGACTCATCTTTCCATCATATGCCAAAACTAATTAATCCTGTATTTATGTACATAATAATTTTTCTCTATATCTTTTTTTCAGCTTCAATTCAGTCAACTTAAGTTAATTGGCTGACTTTTGTGCATTTAAAAACTTGTACAGTCCCCAAACTGCTCCTGCAAAGAAGCCGCCCAGACAACAGGGTACATCCTTCAAAACTGCCAGAACCTTATCACCCCGCCCAGACAACAGAGTACATCCTTCAAAACTGCCAGAACCTTATCACCCCACCCAGACAACAGAGTACATCCTTCAAAACTGCCAGAACCTTATCACCCCGCCCAGACAACAGAGTACATCCTTCAAAACTGCAAGAACCGTATCACCCCGCCCAGACAACAGAGTACATCCTTCAAAACTGCCAGAACCGTATCATCCTACAATGTTAAGGACATTTACCTCCTAGATATGTACAAATTAAGGTGCTCTATCCTTTTCATGTATATGATCATCGCTAAAGCGTTTTCATCACCCATTAAAAACAACTATACATACACAAAATTGGAAGGAGTCCCAATGTCTGCCTTTGTGAGTTTCTTTTTTTCTTGTTTCTTGTTCTTGTCTTTCTTCGTATTGCTTGTATTTGATGTGTTATTGTTCCTGTTTAAGTCAACAGTTATTGTCTGCTGAGGCATTCCAGGTGATTGTCCTGGTGCAAAGATATCAAATATTTCATTCAACAACAGCTTAAAATTCTGATTAGCATCATAAAAAATCAAATGCTTAATTCTATAATAAATCCATGGTTCAAAATAACTTTTTCTGACAAAAAATACCTTGTCAATACTTTATAGGGACCTATTTCAAAAACAGGAAAGTGAACTTAGCATTTAGAAATGCCACTTGGTTTTGTCTATTCACATTTAAAAACCTTAACTAAAATCGTACACAAGTCTTCTTTAGGCAAATTAAATAATTTTGTAACAAAATTTACAATCCCTTCTATTGTTTTATTACGTCACCAGATCTTAATAGACAAATGCACTCAAATCCTATCTACATAACAAATCATCAAAATCTGATTAATGTAAGAGTTGACTATAAATGCTCCTAGATGAAAACTTAAATTGAATTGACTAAAAATCAAAAATGATAGACAGAATCAATTGAAACTCAATTGCATGCATTGTGCTTACTCAGAGGGGGTGCTCCCATTGCATTGTTGCCTCCTTGTTTATGATGCACTGTTTGACGTTTCTTCTCTAGAGTGTGAAAAAAAACATGGCATATTTCATTATTATCTTATAAAGAATATAAAGTATAAAGATAACTTTTAAATATTCAAAATTTTAATTTAATTTCAAGAATTTTAAAACAAGAATAAACAAGCAACTAGCGTCAGCAACTAAAACAACATAGATTTACAACAACTTAAAGATAAAGCATTAAAAAACAGAATTTTTATCTTAAAAATACAGCCCTTTGTGAAAATTTGATTTAAATCATACTTCTAGAAAATATAAAAACATTAGAGCTTTGTAGTAAATTAAGATGAAGCATTAAAAAATCAGAACTTTTATCTTAAAAACAGTCTCTGTGAAAATTTGGTTTACATTATACAATGGTATATTTATATAATAATATATATCAAGCAATGAAAAACTTCTCTTAAACTACTTGGATTTGTAACCATCAAGGATCTTTTTTCAATATAAAAAAACAGGTTGGTTTGAACCATTTGCTATTTACCTTGGCGTTTCATACGGCGCTCGTAAAGTTTCTTTTCAATTTGTTTCTTGAATTTCATTGCCTCATCCTCACTAGAAAAGTTCAGAGCTGCTTGGCCATTCTGTGAGATTGAATGTACACAAAATAAGAAGATTGAAAAAAAAGTAGACCCAAAATTTAGGACAAGTATAGGATTCAAATGACATGCTAAAATGTGATGATAGAGACTTAAATAGAGGAAAAGATGGAATTACAACAGGTGTATATTCTTACAAAATCCCCCCCCTCCTTCTTAAAAAACCTTCCCTGTTTTCTAGTTTTTTCTCTTTACCGTTAGTAACATCTTAAAAACCTTCCCCAAATTTGTTCAAGTCTTGAAAAAATACCCCATGGGGGGTGGGGGCTGGGGTGGAATCATGCAAGATTATACACCACTGTAAGCCTTATAACCAGGGTCCGTATATTATACAACACAACTCCTGCATGGACATCAATTAAAATTGAATAACATAAAAAGAATAATCCTGTTCCTCACTCGACTCCTGTTGGTGTTTCTGACCAGGTATCACCAATGTCCATCCTGGCGTGTCTAGGCAGTGACGCACAATCATTACGTAACATGTTTCTCACCAGACTACAGGTTGTTTCAGAGGTTAATACTTTCTTTACTCTTTTACCTTGATCAAGGTTGTTTCAGAGGTTAATACTTTCTTTACTCTTTTGCCTTGATCATAGTTGTTTCAGAGGTTAATACTTTCTTTACT
>JAUUEB010478632.1:0-11226 GCA_032362205.1 Clione limacina | reverse complement strand
ATCAAGCTGTACAAAAGTATAGTTAGGCCACATCTTGAGTATGCAAATGTGATTTGGCACCCACTGTTTAAGAGACAACTAGCCAGCCTAGAGAAAGTTCAGCACAGAGCTACTAAAATTCTTCCAGAATTGAGAGACATGTCCAATTTTTCATTGCATTAAACTTACCATCTATACAATATAGACAACTCAAAAATGACCTAATTCAAACATACAAGATCTTACACAACATAGACAATCTGAACCCAGGTGATTTTTTTTATAGTTCGTACTGATTGTACAACACATAACTCAGAATTGAAGCTTTACAAATATTCTGCTAGGACCCAGGTCAGATCAAACTTCCTCTCACATCGAGTAAACAATGCATGTACTAGTCTAACTGCTCATTCAAGACTTGCTCCTAACATACTGACTTTTAAAATAAATATTGACAATGAACTTAACCAGATTAAGTTTTAACACTACGACTTTTAATGTGATTAAAGTACTTTTAAAAGTGTTGTTATTACTAACGCCACCGCACATAAGCGATACAGCACAAAGGATGAGACTACTTAGAGGCTAAACAGTCTGCATATCTCTATGTTCGTATAATCGTATAAAGTGTGTATTCAACCTTGAAAGAGATGCTAGGTTTTGAATCAATAAGGTGGCGCTTTGGAAAAAACCCAATAGGAAACACATTAAAATACTAGAAATGTTTATTAAAACTGGAAAATTTACCCAAAAAGCTTAACTGCACGTCCAGATATGTCTACAAACAATAAGTAAAATTGTTGTGTCGATTGAGTCAAAACTGTGGCTGTTATCCAGGTACATACAAACAAAATTTTAATAGTATTATGTAGATTATTATTTTGTAGTAAAATTAATGTTTCTTTTGTTTTATTGATTTGCCTTCTCTATTTTTGTTTAAATTGAAGCCAGATCCTACTACGGGCAAACTTGAAGACTGGTTGAACATGATTCCCAATCCTGAGGTAATTTTTTGTTCAAGAAGACAATTACCTGTTTTACTGTTCAAAACTGTTGCTGTTATCCAGGCAGATACAAACAAACAAACTTTCAATTGCATTATGTTGATTATTATTTTGTTTAATTATTTTGTTGTTAGTTTAATGTTTCTTTTGTTTATTGATTTGCCTTCTCTTTCTTTGTTTGAATTGAAGCAAGATCATACTGAGGGTGACCTTGAAGACTGGCTGAAAATTACCCCCAATCCTGAGGTAATATTTTTTTCCATAAGACAATTACCTGTTTTACTTGAACTCACTAAAGAGCGAAACATTTCAACACATGACAATGATTTTTTATATCTTAATGATTGAGGATTATTTTTCATTTTTGAGCGTTGGTGTGAAGTTTGTTGTTTGATATGACCATCTGGAATCATGCTTTAGATAAATATTTTTCATGATCTGGTGGTCATGTTTTGTTTGCCATCGAATGATCACACTTTCATTATGCTTCCTAAAAAGTTGTTTTACATTAAACTTTAAAGGCATTACATTATCGTTAGGTACTATTTCAAAATTGAATTTTAGTATAATTTAAAATTACTCTAGATTCACAACATTCTACATTCACCCAAAGGATGGGAAAGCGCTTCAGCTAAGCTAAGCATTGCTTAATCTCTGTTGTTTATGAACGAATTTTTACAAATTTGGTCTTGAAATGAAGCTACAGGTAGGCTTCATCAATTAAAAGAATAATTGAATAAAATAAAGATATATTGACAACATTATGATCCTTTGAAGTCTTGAGGATGTCACAGATTCAAGGCAAAACCAATTGTATAGCCCAAATAACATTGGCAAAAAAGAAAGGTTTGGCCTCATTTCAAAATCTGTTGAGCAATTCATTTTTAGTCATAAAAAAGAAGTGGTAGGTTTCCATACTCAGGCTTAAAGTGCTGGGTTTGGCCCACAGTGCTTAATATCATAACATTGTGACAAGTTGATTTTCTCTTCTTGAGATGTTCTTGTATTCAGTTTATTGTGATCATTATGTTTTTTTACTTCCCTCAAGAGTCATCTTTGAAGCTTTTTAACCTGGCAGGTCCAAGGGGAACATTTAAAACGAAAAAAAGCACTGAATCAATTTTCATTTCTCCTGGATGTTTTGATTTGGATTCAAGCTGCTTAGTGAAGAGTATTTTGTCCTGGATGTTGATGTCTTCCTTTATAGCCTCTGATGAGATGTAAGATCCTCCTTATGCTTTTATCCATCTGTTGATCTCAGCTTTGAAGCTGAAATTATTTCTTTCTCTGTTGGAGGCTTACAATAATATCTTAATCTATAATTAAATATACTTATGTTTATTGTTGTAATATAGCAGTTACTTTGCCTTAACCCTAAAATGTTTTTGTCACTAAGGTGAAATGTGTGCTGGTGGGATTTGATCCTTACATCAGTTACATGAAAGTCATGAAAGCTGCAACATACTTGAAGAACCCAGACTGCCTGTTTATTGTCACAAATGAAGACCCATTTTTGCCTACAAAGGGTGATGTTGTCATACCAGGTAAGAATCTTGTATGATTAACATTTTTTAGCGATTTGTTATGAAGAAGCATAGGAAAAAATGTCGTAGAAGAATGTGATTTCTGTTTATTTATCACTTAGGTTGATACTGTTTTTAATTGCTGCCTATTTTTGTTTTATGTGCGCAAAAAGTAATAATTTTTTTTAATATGACTTGTTCAAAACTGAATTACTGATTACATATTATTAGAAAAGTTACCTTCTCTAATTCTTGTTTATCGCTACAAAACGACGTTTTGGTGGCTTCCTGCCACCTTCATAAGGCTTAAATGTCTACTGGGCAGTAACAGAGTGTAGTTCCGTCACTATACAGTGACCTCTTAGATGTAAAGAGGTCAGAGATCATTGATGTTAAAGAGAGTTAGTCAGATTTCTCAGACTAACTTTGGTGGTGTTCTGGGGGATCAGGAGAAAGTTCAAATACCTGGTCCCTGTTGAGGGAAGGGTTAGATTTGTAGATCTCTGTGACTTCTGTGATTTTTCTTTGAAAAAAGTTGCTTTCTTGTGCTAGCACACTTATGTTGTCCAAACTGACGCTATGCCCCGACTTTTGGGACATGTTCGAAAACAGCTGAATTGTCACTTTTACAATGTTCAGTCAAACGTTTCCTCAGGGACCTTGACGTTTCCCCTACATAGCTTTCATCACATTGGTCGCACTCGATGTTGTAGATGACACCACATTTTTCTGCCTTGTTAGTGGGATCTTTGGGTCTAATGAGGGACGACCGAATGCTGTTAAATGGTTTATGATAGGTGTTGACACCATGAGTCTTAAAGATTCGATGGAGTTCCTCTGGGACACCCTTGATGTAAGGTAGAGCTACCAACGGCATGCAGGTGTATCTCTCTTTTTGATGCAGTTGGAGGGTGCTTTTTCTGGTGCGGGTTTGGATGTTAAATGTCCAGTCAGAGTAACCGTTCACTTTGAGGACTTTCTTGACATGTTCCCTTTCTTTGAGTTGGTCTTCCTGCTCGGAGTTGTTTGACTGCTTGTGTTCTAAGTGATGGTTAGAACTCCAGTTGAGGTACTAGTTTGTTTGGGTGGACTTTCTGTAGACTGTAGTTTTTAAGCAGCCATCGTCAAGTACATGGACACACATGTCTAGAAAGGCTATCTGGTCCTCTTTTTCTAATTCTCTAGTGAATTTGATATGGTCATTCCTAGAGTTGATAAAGTCAGTGAATTCTTCAACCGCATACTCTCAGTACAGTGAAAGTTTCGCCCAGATACCTAAACCAAACCATCTTCAAAAGACTTCCAATCAGATCAGCCTCTCCTGGTGAGATGGGCAAACCAATGGTACCATGCCTATACCCATATTTCATGTTTCTCCATTGTCCAGGCACTGGCACAATAACTGTACCCATAACCCATGTTTCTCCATTTTTCAGGCACTGGTACTATGACTGTACCCATAATTCATGTTTCTCCATTGTCCAGGCACTGGTACCATGCCTGTACCCATAACCCAATTTTTTTCCATTGTCCAGGCACTGGTACCATGCCTGTACCCATAACCCAATTTTTCTCATTGTCCAGGCATTGGTACTATGCCTGTACCCATAACTCATGTTTCTCCATTGTCTAGGCATTGGTACTATGACTGTACCCATAACCCATGTTTCTCCTTTGTACTATGCCTGTACCCATAACTCATGTTTCTCCATTGTCTAGGCATTGGTACTTTGACTGTACCCATAACCCATGTTTCTCCTTTGTACTATGACTGTACCCTTAACTCATGTTTCTCCATTGTCTAGAGACTGGTGCTATGATTGGACCAATAACCCATGTTTCTAGGAGGCAACCAGAAGTTATGGGGAAGCCTAACGTTCATATGTTTGAAATGTTGAGAAACAATTTTAACTTGGACCCATCTCGTTGTGTCATGGTTGGAGACACGTGAGTCGTTTTTACATCTCTTGCAGACCTGCCAACCCTCCCAGAAAATTCATAATTTTCTCCTTTGTCTAGGCAATGGCACTATGACTGTACCCATAACCCATGTTTATTCTTTGTCCAGGCACTGGTACTATGACTGCACCCATAACCCATGTTTCTCTATTGTCCAGGCACTGATACTATGACTGCACCCATAACCCATGTTTCTCCTTTGTCCAGGCACTGGTACCATGACTGTACCCATAGCCCATGTTTCTAGGAGGCAACCAGAAGTGATGGGGAAGCCTAACATTCATATGTTTGAAGTGTTGAGAAACAATTATAACTTGGACCCATCTCGTTGTGTCATGGTTGGAGACTCGTAAGTTTTACATCACCTGAAGACCTGCCAACCCTCCCAGGAAATTTATAATTTCCCTAGATATTGAGCCGTTTCCAGAACCCCAAATTTTCTAGTTTAATTTTCACTTTTAAAAAAATCTGTTGAAACATTAAAAAATGTAGGCATGTTGCTGTCACTTTTTGGCCTTGTGCGTTTGTTTGAGTGCTAAATAGTTGTGTTCCAGTGTGACAAGTAGGAAATTTGCTAAATCTCAATTATAGTGTTGATGATGCATTGCCGCTTACTTGATAAGGGTTGCGATGCAATGTGATAAGAATGTAAGACGCATATATAGTCCAAGTTCAAGCTCTAGATTTTGTGTACATTGCTGTTCATAAAGACTTTAACACTGTATTTAAGTTCTTGATTCTTGGTACATTAGAAGATGAAAATATCTCTATCCATTTTAGAAAAACCTCTAGGAGTCATTATTTGAGGTCAAGACTATATTTTCTATAAAACTCAAGCAAATGTATAGTTCAAATTAAGGTTAATGAAGAGAGGAAGCCACTTAAGTACCTCAATATTAAGAGGTATTGAAAAGTCAAAATAAAAACCCCAAAGCTGTCCCCAGGGACAGGTTTCCAATAAAAATGCAAAAAATAGCTGCTGTATCTTTATTTTCTATAAAAAAATTGGGTTGTTGGTATTCAAATAAAAAGTTAGAACATGACAAACGTGATATAACTTATGGGAAAAATTAAACGTATTGAAAAAAAAGTAGAAACAATCACCTTTAAGTATAGGGAATTTCATCTTGTGATGCGTCTCATTATTGCTAAATGAGTTTTTTTTCTTAGTATTTGAATACTGCCTAAGGTTGAAATGAATATCAATCTATTTCTTTCAATGAGACAAACATTTTGAGCAAAAACTTGAATATATTTGTGAACATTTCCAGCCGATTAAGACCAAGCTATTTTCCTCTTCTGATTTAACAAGAATTTAAATCAAGTTTCATAACTGAGAACAGCCATGTGCACAGGATCCATAACTAGAGCCAGGAATAATATGGTTCTATCCTTTTGAGCTCTGGGCAATGAACAAATGAAAATAGATGTGGGCATTATTCATTTAAGCTTAAAGACGATAAGTTGGTCAAATATCATGAAGGCTGGGAAGCAAACACCCTACCCCCACCCACCAAACAAAAATAGACTAACCCCTAAAAATACTAATGTTGCATCTTGCGCTTTTTCACATTGGTTTTCTAGGAGTTGTTCCCACCAAATAATTGACTCTGTCCCTTAAAGAATACAGTATTTTCATGTCCCTTTCTTGGTTTTGCAATTCACGCTTGACCCTGAATTGTAATGTAAAACCCTGATTTTTCAACTGCTTCATCCCTAATTTGTCAAACCAGGTATTGGCAGGTCTGACTATTATCTTAGGCTGTCAATGGACAAGTCCTTTTTAAGATAGTGTGATTTTCAATATTTGTTAGGATGTTGTACATTTTCATCTTTTATAAGAAAAGCCTGCTCTTAGGGGGCGTTCAAAATTATCAACAATTTCATGAGCGTACACAGAGTATTTTTTAAAGACCCCTACCCCCTTCCAAAAGCAAATATTAATTATGTAGATATTTTACAAGAATATTTCATCAATATTTTTAGTTCTTCTTAAAAGCGTACAATACCTAGTACATCTCTCCCCCCCCCCCAAAAAAAACACACTTTGTACGCTCATGAAAATGTTGGATTTCAAGGATTGTAGCTTTCCCAATTGAAAGTTTGACTCTGGAATTTCCTTTATGTCTCTTTAATTAGAAATATCATTACCCATGTCATGTATATACATCAATGTATGTGTGTGTCTATCTTAATTATACATACTGAAATAGGCATGCTCATTGTTTTGTCATTTAAGCACACCAGCACTGTACATACTTAAACCAAACTGATTATGACCAATTTAAAGTGATAAGTTTGTGCATTATTACATATTTGTTGCAAATATTCAATATTTTATTTTGTTGTTAGTTTCAATGACTTTCATTTGACTAACATTTTAATTCAAGTGAATTCACCTGTTTAAATCTACATGATATTATCTTTAAAAATATGAATAATGCCTAGTGTAAAGATAAAACTCAGGCTGGTAAGTAGGTACTAGCTGTACTACACGTTATATCCTCTGTGTGGCAACATATGACATTCTCTGAGTTGCACTTTAGCTGATATAAACTTCCATTTGTTGATTAAGACGTTAAACTCCCTTTGAAAATTTAATATAAATGGATGAATATCATGCATTTTTAACATATATATAAATAAATTTTAAATTGTATGTTCTCATAATCCTTAGGTGTTCCTGAGGTTTACTTGCTATTTATAATATACTGAAAGAATACTAAATTTAAAATTATGGCACCTAGTTAAATAAAATTATAATTTCTTTTTATTATTATTATAATTCCAGGTTGAACACAGACATCAGGTTTGCCAAGAAATGTGGCATGATATCCTTGTTTGTACTGAGTGGAGCCAACACACTTGATGATGTTAATAAACCTGATGCACCGGTGCCTGATTTCTATGCACCAAGAGTGTCAGAACTTTTAAAGCATATATGAGCTAGTGACCAAATAGTTAGTTTTATTTATTCATTTTTATTAAGATATCTTATACAATTTTATATTTTGTTAGCAATAATATCAAATACTTTTATTAATGTTAGATTTTTGCTTTGTCATAGTTTGACAGTTGTTTAAACTTATGAAGAACCATATCAAAACCAAATTTCTATTGTTATATTTCTATTTTTCCATTTGTCTCAATGCATTTAACCAGTCATATATTAAATAATGTGGCTTTATACTTTGTTTGACTTTGCATCTCTTTATATTGGTGGATAAATGCATACACTATAGTACATGTCTTGTTATAACTTTTAACAGGAGAAAGTGATCCACTTGTGAAAGAAATAGTATTTTGTTCAATAGTATGACAATTCTTGCCAACACTAGTAAAAAAGTCGTTTTAATGAGCTGTTAGAATGAATAGTTTACTCTGGAAAACATTCAGTTCTATTTTATAAACTCAAGAAACACCTGTGTGGCAGACAATGTAATGATTGATTTCATAGTGCCCGTTGCATGAAGGAATGCTATATACATAATAACGTCACAGACAATGTAATGATTGATTTCACAGTGCCTGTTGCATGAAGGAATGCTATATACATAACAACGTCACAGACAATGCATTGAATGCAACTTCATTCAGAGGTCAGGGAGATCTGTAGCGAACCTGCTATCAAAATGGCATACTCAGAGATGAGACTTTTCAGGGATTTCCCTGATTTTCTTCATTCTTCCTATTTTAATAATATTATTGATATAATAATAAACTATGCCACAGACTGGCTCTGAGACATACACCTGCAAGTTGCATGTTCAAGTCAAAGCTATAATTTGCAATGGAACTAGGAACTAATTAACCAAATGATGATGAAATATTATTCATTTTTACTATTATTATAGAGGGCATGATTGTCTTGTACTAGTAGACAAATTTTCAGGCTTAAAGATTGTGGAAAGTGGATATTAGTGTACATTGTGACTGGTGCTGAACATTCATGCAAAATAGATTTTATTATCAGTGCACGGCTGCACCCTATATTATCTTGGGTAGACAGGATCTAGAACATAGTCTTATCAGAGACGGACGATACAGCCTAGGTCGTGAGTGCATCTTTCACTCTAGTAGTCTAAATAAACAAAAGTTTAAAAAAGATAAAGGAAGCGCCAAAGTGTTAAAACAAAAACTTGCTGTGTAAAGCATTTAGGGAATACAAAATCAGTCAAAAAAGAAGTTGACTTTATTGACCTATGAATGAGCAAACAAAATAAAGAAAACTATGACTATTATTATCTTGATCAAAAGCCAAGTGGTTAAAGCGGAGGACTGTGAATCTGGTAGTCTGTAGTTCGATCCTCACAGTTGGAAAGTTTTCATGATTGAAAATGTGTGGAAAGTTCTATTGTGGTATGTGATGACTGAGAGTTCATATTTGAAATAGTTTACATTATCAGGCATGTATAAACCCACATATGCTCTTACATAGGCAGGATCTTGCATCTATTCCTATCAGGGATTGATAATAAAAAAGGTGGTATATACCATCTGCAAATGTTTAAGATACCTTGATGGCTAGAAATTAAAAGAAAGGGTAACAAATAAAGATGTCATGAGGGATTTAAACAACCAACAGCCAACTGTCACTCTTTCAGTCTGAATTTAAGAGTACTACCTGATGAAAGCTGATTACAGTGGCCATTTTGTCAACAAGAAGCACAAAGTTATAGAAATGGGTGTGTAAAGAAAAAAGTTGTGCCAGATAACTAACCAAATTTAATTTCGCTCAAGGTATTATTAAGCGACAAATATAAAACAGTATAGACAATTATGTGAGATAGTAAAATTTGTCTATTCTGCATTCCCATTGCCAACATTGATGTACTGTATAAAGCTAACGGTATAGCAGTGGTTAGTGAATGTTTCATTTCATAACTAGAATTGTCATCACAGCTAAGATTACTTCTAGAAGTGTTGATATTTTTGTAGATTTTGCATTGTCATATCAAAATGTACATCACTTTGTTTGTCCAAATGTGCTGCAATCTACATACAGTCATACTCACTTAAACCAAACTTTTTGGGTAAGTACAATTTTGTTCTGTTTAAATAAACCACTGTTTGTCAGTTAAATTTCATATATTTGAGGTCAGCAAGCAGGGTGTAAGGGGACAATCGATGTCCTACTTTATTCCCTAATGTAGGCAATAGTCACACTCATGCACATCTCAAAATAAAAGTAAAATGCATTTGGGTTAGCTTCTCAGTAAAATGTTTGTGCTTTTTTGCGATCATTTATCTTTCAATTTTTCGAGAATTTGTTCCGTTTAAACATTGACAGGTGTTTGTCTGTCGGTTTAAGCATGTTTCTTTAACAAAGATAAAGGGGTAAAAACATGAGTGACTGTTGAGGAATAAAGTAGGTCATTACACACGTTTAACACTCGAAGCTTGTTGACCACTAGCATATGGAATTTTACTGAAACAGCGGTTTTGTTTAAAATTAATTCTTGTTAAACGGAATAAAATCATATTTCACAAAAATTCGGTTTAGGCGAGTTTGACTCTCTATGACATTAGCTTTGGGCTGAATTGTAATCTGACACATGAGAAACACAAATGTAGTGATCCAGTTTAATTTTTAGATGGCAAACCAATGTGGCATTGTTACCAGTCATATTTGAGCACCGCCAACCAAATACAGGTGAATTCACTTGTAACGAAATGCTAATGAACAAAGAGAGTTCTGTTAATTCATGAAATACTGACTTTTTAAATTTTTTTTTGTTCAACCAGAATGAAAAACATCAATATTCAAAATGAAATATTTTGAGAAGTTTAATCACAAAAAATCTTTGAGCACAACCAAAACAATAATCTTAAAACAATTCAAATGCCAAGAAATTCATAATGATGGACTAGAATATATATCAAGCAATCTAGCAAGCAGATATGTAGTGAAGTGCTGTGCTGATTGTATGCATATAGAAAGTATTAGAGTTTTGAAAATTGCCTAATACTACAGCTACTTTAATACTAATTAACCCAAAAAGTATAAATGACCAAGAAAGAGAAAACAAAAAATTCACCAAGTTATTGTGACGTTGCATGTGCACAAATAGTAGAGAGTTAAAATCTGTTATAACCTGACACACATTTTAGGCATTAAAAACTCTGTGTCAACTAAATAAATATGAATACGAGTATGTATGAATAAAAATTGGGATACCTTTAAAAAGTATCTAATATTCACATTCATAACATGTTTTGAAAACAATTCCTAAATAGCTAACGGTATAGCAGTGGTTAGTGAATGTTTCATTTCATAACTAGAATTGTCATCACAGCTAAGATTACTTCTAGAAGTGTTGATATTTTTGTAGATTTTGCATTGTCATATCAAAATGTACATCACTTTGTTTGTCCAAATGTGCTGCAATCTACATACAGTCATACTCACTTAAACCAAACTTTTTGGGTAAGTACAATTTTGTTCTGTTTAAATAAACCACTGTTTGTCAGTTAAATTTCATATATTTGAGGTCAGCAAGCAGGGTGTAAGGGGACAATCGATGTCCTACTTTATTCCCTAATGTAGGCAATAGTCACACTCATGCACATCTCAAAATAAAAGTAAAATGCATTTGGGTTAGCTTCTCAGTAAAATGTTTGTGCTTTTTTGCGATCATTTATCTTTCAATTTTTCGAGAATTTGTTCCGTTTAAACATTGACAGGTGTTTGTCTGTCGGTTTAAGCATGTTTCTTTAACAAAGATAAAGGGGTAAAAACATGAGTGTGACTGTTTGCCTAC
>JAUUEB010478631.1:0-19506 GCA_032362205.1 Clione limacina | reverse complement strand
ATATTTTGTATCATTGTAAAGCGCTTAGGGCCTATCGCAGGGATAAGCGCTATATAAATGTAATTTATTATTATTATATTATTATAACAATAAGTAGACCTCAGAGAAAATGAAAGAAATCACCTTTCAACATATACAATGAAATAAACATGAATCAAACACTAACAAATTTTAACCCTTGCTTATCACATATTACCAAATATTTTTCAATTGTGGCTTTAACTCACACCAATTTGTTAAAGTATCTTTCACCGTTTTCAATGTACAATATCCTACCAATTGGCTTTTTTTTTAAATAATTAATTATAATTCAATGAAAATACAGGTTAAACACAAAGCTAAAGATTACTTTTTCTTTCATAACTATGAAAATAGAGGATACACATGATGTATGATGAATTCAGATAATCACTAACATATGTAAGTTTACTTCTTCTAGAAAATGAAAAATTCTAATGCCACAATATACAGAGAAAACATTTAATTAAATGCATTTACTGAATTTTCCAACTTTGCTATGAGCTATTCCACATTAAACATTATACTTAGTAATTATATTTCTATTCACCGGTAATAGAGAACAAGCAGATTATGACAGGAGATATGATAAAGCTTTAAAAAAATATAGCCTATTATAATTGTTGGCAATGCTTTCTCAAATCCTTACTGAAGAAACAATTTCCCTCTTATAGTATTTGATTTTAACATTTACCTTCGAGATCTTATTGAAGCTCATCAGGAGCTTTCGGCATCGATCCGGATCGCCTTCTTCAAGCTGAACTGTTTGTCACATGACCGGATGATGATCATGTGACAAAACAGTTTGGTAGATGGGGGGTAGGGTGTGGCGTTCTCTACCTCGGTTCCCTCTTCTTTAGAAACAAAAATGAATAACTCCAAAAAAATTATTATCTTACCTTTGTGACAGGGATGGTAAGCAGTGGTTGTGTCACCTCCACATCATCAGGGCTAGACCAGCAGGACAACTGAAGATTTTTCAGTGAGCACCAATATCTCTTCCACTTTGACAAGTCATCATCTTCCTAAGATACAATTACAACAAATTGTTATTAAATAATGGTTAACTTATTATAAAATAACTGTCATTACTTAAAATGTTGAAGATTTCAACTTTATCGTAACTGTTACATCATATTTCCCCATTTCAAAACTAAAATCTTAAATTGGATCATGTATTCAACATGAATCAGGTTGAGGCAAAAACTAATGTCAAGGTTGCCACTTAAAACCAAAGCCTGTGAAGAGGGAATCCACTTAAATGCATTTTGATAAGGGAACAAAAAACATTTGAGACTATGAGGAGTATTGTTTTGTATTTGGAGGCCAAAGCTTATAAAAGCTTTTATCAGTGATACAATAGAGGAGTGTCAACACAAGCATCAATAATCAAATGTTGTATATAGGCCAACAAGGTTAACAGACATGGAAACTACTAAATGGAAGAAAATTGCAGGCTGTTAGGGATATCTCAAAAGTATTGGTAACCCTGTAATATTAAACTAGGCATTGAGTGAACGGCTGTATGTTCAGAAAGTGACAGTGTTGATGTAAGATCAAAAAAGAATATCAACAAATGTTTCATATGAAATCATTTTTATATATAGAAACAATCAAATCCTAAAAACCAAACACACATCTAGTCCCAAATTGGTCTATTTAAATTCAAACAATTGTCAACAGATCAAAATGTGTACATGCTTTTGAGGCGATTAATAACACTGAAATAACTTTGAGATACATTTTGTCACGTTATTGGTGAACCTTACTCTTAGTAGAATGTCATGCTCCAATCAATATTTAATTTGTTAAAAAAAGTACTGATGTGGAGAAAACTAATAACAAAATCTTATTCAGAAGAAAAATCCTTAACCAATAGCAAATGAATCTTACTTGTAAGTTGAGGAAGCCTGTGACTGTGGCTTGTACCAAACATTGTGGTAATGCTGCAAGACGACAGCAGATGACACCAAACAGTGGTAACTCTGGCACCTGACCATCTGAGGAGAAAAACAACATGAAAATGATTCACACAGAATATCATTGAGGTCAAATGTTATTGTATTTGGCGTAACTCAATGAAACTTATTGTCCAATAATTCATAATGAACATGAATGTGATATATCAATAATCTGAATTTAAAAAATCATTCTCATAGTCATAAACAAATCTAAAATAAAAACAGGCCTGATGTCCATTGTGCCGAAAGTATTGTTAAAAACTTTCCACGAATAATCTTCACTGGTAAGAAAAATGAAAAAAATAAATAAAATCTGCTTTAAAAAGACGCATCTTTTCAAATGACATAAGATCTCTTTTTCAGTCTTATAAAATCAAAACCTATACAAAAAAAGTAAAGAACATAAACATACTGGTAAAAAATATAATGATATACAGTAGAATCCCTCTATTAAGGCCACCCTTGGGACCAAAAAAAATAGCCTTAACTGGCGGATGGCCTTAATAAAGGGATAAACAAACAAAAGAAGGACCAAAATCTAGCAAACAAAGAAATAAAAGAGATGATTTAATGATGAAAATTTATTGACTAGAGTTAAGGTTAACAGGGCAAAACATGGCCATTTCAAGTATACAGTATACAGTTTCAATTATTCAGGGGTTTTATGAACAAAATCAGACACCTTTGTCTGTTTGATGAATTGTTTCACTATAATACTCTGAATACTCCATTTAGCTTGTTGAAATGGGTATTTTTGGCCGTAATAGAGGAATTTTACTTCAAAAGGGACCAAAAAAGTGGCCTTGACTGGCGAATGGCCGTATCTGGCGGATGGCCGTAATATAGGGAAATTAATAACAGAGTTTAAGAAGGAAAAAGATCAGGGATTTTTTTTTGGCCTTAACTGGCGAATGGCTGTAATAGAGGTGGACGTAATAGAGGGATTCCACTGTATAACATCCACCCTTTGCCAATTGTACAGCTCATGTCTCTGAACGTGATTGTTTGTTTAATTTGTTCCCTAACAGCTTGAACAAGGTCAAATTTGGTAAGCTAAAAAATTTGTAAGCAAAATGAAACTTACCTGAATTGTTTTCTATCTGTAGATCAAAAGTGCGGACAGAGTTGTTCACATCTGAAAGACTGAGGGATCCCTTGGCAACAAGTTCAAACTTTGGACCTCTGTTATCAAAATGAAATAATGACAATGGTTAAAATCACATTTGTTATTCTTTGATTCCTAACAATTAAGGTGCTTGATTGATAGCAGTAATAAAAATTGAAATGTTTTCTTCTTCTCTAGAGCTCATGTTCATTAACGTCCTAAATAACAAGGAAGCTAGAAACAAAAAGTAAGAACAATGTTGTATGTTTTGAAAAGTTCTATCAATATCTGATGAGAAATACTATAGCTGTAAAGAATGATTATAACAAAAAAAAATACTGTTCTGCAAACTAAACTTAATATTGCTCTGTAAATTATTTATTCCGAGTCATATTACAAAAACAAAAACATTTAACATAAATTTCCCAGGAAGCCAGAACTAAGCTGTTATAGATTGATTATACCAAGATACTAAGAATACTTACAGCACCATGTTTCCAATGACATCTTCATCATTCTGTTAAAGAATAAAAGAAAGGAAAAATGAATCATATGCTGCAGCCATTGAAAGTTTACTAACAATAAAGTCCTGAGTATTTTGCTAATTTTATGAGGATTGAATTTTCCAAACAGAAAAAGGTTTCAAAAAATGATTAATCTAACTGTCGCCAAACTTTAACTCTAGCCCATACCATTGAAAAAAGATAGATTTTGCCAATTTTTCCATTGTTTTTGCACAGTTAACACTAGAATTTAGAAAGCTGCCCATCATAAGATCTTAAATTCTGAAAAAATACAGTAAATCTCATTGGTCTTTCTTTCATCTTCCAATAATTATGAATCTATATGAACAAATAATCTACAAAATTATGAAAATAATTTATAGCTGTCAATTGTGTGTGATTTGGTGAATGAGACAGTTTGGTTCAAAGTTGTATCCCTATGTCCTTTATTTTTTACTCAAATCTCCCTGGTGCTGTCTTTGAGGGTTGGCAACTCTGCTTGTATGAGTAAAAAATGTGATATTTCTAAATTTGTAAAAGAACACAAGCTGCTGACTTACCAGGCCTGACAAACGTTTCCCAACACTGCGGCCCACAGACCCTGATATATCATTGATTTTCTTCTTTAATTTTTTTGGTGTATTAGCCACTGAAAATTCTTCATGAAGCTTGTGACAGTAAACCTCTAGCTTCATCTCAAAATCATGGCCCACATCCTCACTGGTGATAGAAAATATGAAACTTTTTGTGATACAATAGAAAATGTAGCATATAAAATTAATATTTTCTTTCAGTAAATATTGAATCAAGTCTTGTATTGAAAAGATTTGTAACAATTGTATGCAATCTGTTACATACTAAAAACATCAATATTGGCTAGCCAGAATGTCTGAGTTAGAAAAGGATGTTGTTGCTCATAAAAAGACATTCGATGACTACAGAAGTAAGATTACTCTCAAATGCATACAACAAGAGAGCCCCTGAACTGTGATTGTTCAAGAACATGCTTGTAATTCACATCTAAAAAGGGATGGCATTAATGCAACATGATTGCTAGGCAAAGTCCACACTACCATTTGGTGTATACAAGATTAAAAAACTATTCAAAAGATCATCAAACCAATAACTATGAGATGTAAACATTTGATATTAATCAAGTTGTGAAATGACACAAAATATACTTACAACAATTTAATATCATCAAATGTAATGTCTGTCATACTTCTGTCCACATTGCTAATCATTGAAGTATCAAAAATTTCTGTCCCAACTTTCAAGAGGCAAAATACAGCATAGCTTCTGTAATCTGAAAGTCAAATAAAGAATTGTAGATGTCAGTATGCCAAATTTGTTTCATGATATTTGACTAGATTTATTTTCTTTCAACATTTTCTGCGTTCATGGGCAATTGGCAATTACTATTGTAAAGTACATTATGCATTAAACGATAATGAAAATACCACTATTGGTGTAGTTTTCACTATGGGAAGGAGAGTATTAAGTCAACATTTTAACTACTATTTCTTTAATTACTTGGTTAAGTTATTTGTAGGTGAATATTTGACTGTGCTGTGAAAAATGCATCAGGCATGTTATTTTGTGGTTTATTGTTTTTATAACTTGACATTGATTTCCCAATGCAAATAACAACATTTAACATGAAGAGTCCTATCTCAGTTAACTTTCACTGTAGCAAGAACCTTCTGAAGATAGACAGTGGCCACTGTTAAGGCAAAGACAAGCACCAAAGTCTTTGGTAAAATACATGAGTGTGTAGGGAAGTTTGGTTGTGAAAAAAAAGTTTAAGATGAAGGTGACACATAAACATCTCTGTCAACAGATAGTAAGTTATATTGGCAGTGGTGCTACTCAGACAATTTTACATACTTCCAAACATACTTATAGAAACCAAATCTCTAATTGCCAGATGCCGCTAAAATACTATCTAAAAAAAAGTCTTCATACCTACATAGATATGTTTGTAAACAAGAATCTTTAAATAGTAAATCTTCATAATAAACGAGTTTAAATTCCAATTGACTAACAAGAAAGAAAATTAACGTGTGTGCTAATGATGACATATCCATACCTCCTTTATTCTTGAAATGGTCTGTGTCTTTCCACATTAATGGAATGCGAATATCTAGGAAAAAAAAAGATAAACCATAATAATATCTTAGACACAGCTTATCATGTACTTTACTCACCTTATATAATGAGTTTTAAAGCATTAAGCATTTCATCAACAACCTTTTATAGCATAACCAAATATGTCAAATTTGAAGTATAGATAATAAATGTGTACAAGGATGAGGTTAGTTTGTTGATGAAATAAAATCACATAGTTTCAATTTTATAATGATGATGTTTGGCATACAAAATGTATGTCTTTCTATTTACTATACTTAAGAATTTCTCCTACCAAAAAAGCAGATCTTTTATTTATCGAATCTAAAGCCAAATTTCTATTGTAAAAAATGCAAAATAGCAAGAGACACCTCTTACAATCACATGGACACATTAAAGTTAATCCAGTTCAAAATCTGCCCTTAATTATTTTCCTTTCTGTCAATCTTTCTCTCTCTCTCTTTCTTTTTTCAGTTTCTTGAGCTAAGATTATTCTTAATTCTGTATTTTCATTTTTTAAATGTTTACAACAAAAAATGCTCATATTTACCTGATACACTGACTTGAGCTCTACATGGTAACTGATTGCCCTCATGACATCTGTATAGAAGGGGGAGATAAAAGTATAAAATAATATTAATTATGACTTTTATTTGTTGTATATTTATTGAAGTTAAGATAAGATTGTTGTGCTGACCTCCAAAAGGTATTACAAGTCTGATGATTTGACCTGTTATCTATCCTTTTCCAGACCGTTACCTGATCTTTATTTTTTACAGTGACACCAAATGCAAACTTCAATAGAATCAACGTCAATCTCTGAAAGCTCTAAGAATTCATAATTTCATCTCTACATTTCTTTTTTTTATTTCATTATCTACGTTTATAATCATTTTACCATGTTGACTTCACAATGAAATGAAGGTTTTCCAGGTATTGTGTATACTTGTACATACATTTTACATATGAGGATAATTAATAGGTTGCATTCAAATACACTAGGAATATAAAATTCAAAAGACAAGGTGAGACTTACAAATGTTTGCCTAAGACTTCTGCTGTCTTCCTTCTCTGTAACTCAGTCATGTAGGCAATGATGCGTGTATTGGAAGTCAGTAAGTTCTTGGCTGCTTCCAGCATCTGTGGTGGATGTTTGCTAGCCACCAAGAGGCGTGATGTCCCTTCCCGCATTTTGATCTCATGGTCAATTTTCTGTTGCAGATCATTATCCTGGTGATGCATAAAGAGAGGACTTATGTTTAGAATTTGTGAATAAATGTTTTCTATAAACATATTTCTGGCAAAATTGCTTTGCTATTTAAAAATGAGAAGAAATAATTAGTCACAAGAAAAGTATGTCACCTAGAAAGCAATCCACATACATTTTCGATAAATCAGAGAAATTTGATAAAACAGCAAAACAAAAAATTAGTTCCCTAGCAGATGTTTACATTTGACATTATAAAATAGAATACTTTTGAGTTTTTGCAAAGCTAATAATTTTTTTAAGTGAGCTGTGTCATCTTTATATTTTATAAAGTGATATGTTGAAGTTTAAGTATATTTGCTGAACTATTATTTCTTTAAAAATAATAACAAAAATCTTTATTATCCAAGTTACTATAAGTATTAGTTATTCTAAACCAGCTTAAATGTTCACTGATCTAACATGGAATTTAAGAACGACTACGGTCCTTCCTTAATTTGAGGGTGGTTGTCAGTTAGCAGACAACCTGATTACAAGAACATGGCTTAAATGGACAAGAGTTTTATTTTGTTAATAGGATGTAAAGTATACAAGTTAGAATAAATTACGAACTACAAATCTAACCATGACACTAAGATCTAAGTGGACCTTCTTCTTTAACATATGTTGGTAACTAAACTTGAGCATTTCACCGACTTGGCAGCCAAGAAAAGTGCATGTCGGAAGTGTGTGCTTGAAATATTCTTGAGATGAATGGTTTTGACTTGATTGGACCAACACCATTTATAGACATCCGTTGAAAGTAACAACCTTTTAAAAGTAGGTCGTAGTAATATAATTGTAAGATATCTAGTTAATGGGATAAAGAATCATGGGCAATATGCCAATACAGAAATGAGAGACTTTACTAAAAGAGGGGCAGGTGCCATTCGATGAAAAAATATATTTCAATAAAAACTTCACAACCTCTGTCTAATTGACCTTACGTTCCCACTAAACTATACAGCAGTAAGAACAAAAGGTAGAAGGAACGTGTCGATTTAAGTTCAGAACGTCCGCGGTGTTGAGGTGACGATGGTAATGGCTTCCAATTGGTATAATTGAGATAATCAAATAGGGTTACCAGACCGTTATATCTTAGAAATGTGACGGTAAACAGCTTTTTGTGGGTGATCAATGAGCCTCACACGGTAAAGTAGTCCTAGCTTTACTTATTGTCATCAGTTCCCCATTCAGTGACACTTAGCAGGTATAAGTCCCCTGGCTCTAATTGTGGAAAGGGGACAGCTGATTGAAGGGAACCTTTATATGAATGGGTTATTTGGTTAACTCAAACCAAGACCTCGTTTTGAACAAAATAATTACGTTTTTTTAGCAGAATACAATAGATGTTGTCGAAAGGTCAGCGACAGGGGTGACGTATATTTGAAGTATTTTTCTAAGCGTTAGACGTGTCCATTTACACATGGAAGGTTATAACGTCGATGGTTTTACCTAAGACAGTTTTACGTGCTGCCACACAGAGAATTAAAGGTGTAGGACTACTGGTACATCCTACCCACTCACAGTAAACTAATACAACCAGTCGTAGCACAAATCTTTAAATGCCATGCGAGACACCGCTGCCAATACCCATTTTAAAGACTTATGTATGACCCTGTCAGGATTCGAACACCCGACATTCCACTCGCGAGACAATTGAGACACTGGACCGGTCTCCATTTTAAGTTAGTAGGACGCTCTACAAAGTATAGTTGGATACAACAAAATAAGACAACTAAGGCTTATGTAACGATGATTCGTGCTGTATTGTAAAGAATGACAACCACCATCTGTTTTTACATAACAATTTATCTTGACAAACAGAAACACACACAGAAACACAGACAGACGGACACTGATTTTGAGTCTACATACGCACGCAACGTACTGTACACAAATTAATGGTCTGTTTTCAAGAAACCAATACATTTGCCGTGGGGTGAAAATACGGTTAATCACCTTATGGAATAACCAATGAGATAAATAAAAACGTCACAGGTCATTAACTAGGGTGGTAAACGCGGAGGGGGGGGGGGGGGGAGAGAGAGAGAGAGAGAGACACACACACACACACACACACACACACACACACACACACACACACACACACACCCACCCACCCACCCACCCACCCACCCTTTATTTATTAATATTATACTAACTCGTGTAAACCAAAGCATAATTACAAAAAATATAATGGTATTCTATCATCAGGTAACGCTAGAACAGAGTGGTAAAGCTCATGTTGAATGTGAATCATTCAAAAAAAATAAAAAAAATAGTATAAACATCATTCTTGGTGATCGCGAAATTAAGAGAATATTATTCTAGCTAGCTGTGACTCGTGGAAATAAGTCACTCACGAAAGCTGATTTTGAAATAGAGCACGAAAAATGGTTTTACAGTAATTACCAGAAACTAATACCCGTAGAACAGATAGAATAAACGTCTTTCAAGTTACAAGTCTACACTTGAAAACTTAGACATGGATTGTGCGAGAGATCAAAGGTGTCACAAATAATTATAATTTGACCTAGTTAATAACACAAATTTCACGGTCTAATATTTCCTTTCTTACAACAATCATTCAATGTTGACATAATTGGACCAACCTACAGAGATTAATCACCTTGCACCAGACTGAACTCAAGAATTACTGAAACAAACTACAGGACGGCTATAATTATATAAGACAGAAAACAACAAATGTCTTTACACATGGGTTCATTTCGAGCAAAACAAAGGATAATGAATCGACGTACACATGAATGTTAAAAGGTGTTCATGTAACAAAAGACCGATTAGTCTTTATTCAGTAAATCAGATAACAAACAACAAATCTTGTTAATGACGCATGAATTAACAAACAAAATAAAAAACTGCAAGGATATTGATCTAAAAGAAAACGAACAAAATCGAGATGCGTCCTCCAAAAAATTAGGTTTATCTATAGAACGTAAATATGATTGATTGGTTATATGTTAGTTTTACAGCGCTATCGACTCAAAGAGGTCATTTAAGCGCTTAATATATTGCAGTGGCATCGAACAAGTATACTACAATACAGGCCTAAGAAAGCCATATATACAACAGTTTACTTTTGTCCATGGAGAGGATTTCAGTTCTATTTTAACAGAAAAGAAGCCATACCCTCAGGCCTAACGTAAATATCTGTGTGCAATGCAGTCTTAGCAATTTTTAAAAAAAATGTCACGAATAAGTAATCTATGGCCTCTTTGGGTCATAAAGGTCACTTTTAGACAAAGACATGATACACACTCTTGACAGTGTTCTAAAAGTACATTGTTACATGCCTCATGTGGCGTTTTGACACAGTTGCCAATTAATAACGAATTAAGACAAAGCTTTTCAAATTGATAAATGTTCTCAAATCATGTTCCGATTCCGTATGATGTCCTGTTTATTTGATTATCTACGACACATACACGGGGTTTCTATCAATTATCTGTGTATAATGAGTGAGATCACTTGTTGAAGAGTGCTGATATTTAAGAGTAGAGCTTAGATAAATAACGAAAATTCACTCACTATTGTCTATGAGGTCGACATACTGAGGATAGCGGGGAAGACGTACCATTTAGTCGGCCTCATGGACAATAGTGAGTGGATTTTCATTATTTATCATGTGTACAATAGAAGTGAACAAATATCACTTTCGCTAATATTGAAGTATAAATATCTAGCAGCTGAACCGATTTATACCACTACTCTCGATGTCAGTCTCGATTCAGCTGCTAGATATCTTGAATTTGAGTACCGACATGAAAATACTGCAGAACATTGCAAAAATGTCCAAAACAACCACCATTTTGGATTCGAACACTGATATCTTCCTTATTTCCATACCGGCTAATGTCGACAATGCTATAAATCGATTTGGATGCTCAAGGCCTTCAATTTGAGTATCAACAATAGCTATTAATTACGGATATTATACTTGTTTTTTATTTTCTGTAACATGGGGGTGAATGGGCTAGTTAAAGGGCTGTAAAAAAAGCCAGAATGGTGGCGATCCAGGACTACATAAAAATGAAAAGAAATGCTTGCCACAAGAAACTGCAAGGTTATGTGGTTTTGCCACTGGACTGAAATTAAAAATAACAATCAATAAAATTAGTTCAGAATTATGTTTTATCTTAAAAAAATAAGCTCATTAATCCAATATATTAAAATTGATCTTACACTTCTCAAATGTAATTTCCATTAACATTCAACATATGTGTACAAATAATCCATTATATCACTGTCGTTATTCTAACACAAAAATGTGGTCATATTTCTCAGCCCTTCCTCAACACATCACACTTTGAAATTACCTGCAAACTAGAAGCCATCTGGCGGTAGTAGAACATACTCATGTCACCAAGGATCAGCTGTGACGTATCACCATCATCTGACATTGAAGCTGAGCCTATACTACCATAGCTGTTGGCTCTCTCTGGCATCTTACCTCGTGCTGGTGACGACAAACTACTGTTGCTACTGCTGCAACTAGACGCAGGGCTCGTCTTATCAGAATTCTTCCTCAACAGAAACGACCTTTTAACGTCTTTCTTATTCATTTTAAACAATAATAGAATATAATCCACTCCTCCTTCTTCTCGCCCTCATTGTCCTCACATTAATAGTTCACGTCATTGCTGACTTCACATTGTCGAAGAAAAACCTGGTGCCTTAACTGACCAATACAAACATAAATATGACGACATTTGATGACATACATTTAGTAATCACTTACATAAGTGTCTGTAGCGCGTGGTGTGGACGGAATATAAATAGCACAAATCTAAGATTATCAACGATCCGTCGACAAGTGCATAAACAAACACGGCTATGATTATATTTTGGATCAAGCTACCACACTTCTAGCAAACAAATATAATCAAGCAATGTTCCTCACAACCATCCATAAAACCTGTCCAAAGAACGAGCGACAAAACAACAACGATTTCGTTAATTTTCGTTTTAAAAAAATATAATCTAGACAGATTTATTTTACCTTAAAACCATGATATAATTTAATAATGAACAAAAGCACACTTCATGCCTTCATGAACAAGTAAACTTATCCATAATTTATAATACCTAAAAGCAAGTATTAAAAATCTGACAAAAAAATCAAGACAATATTATAGAATTATTATCCTTTTAATAGCAAAGCTGTCGTGTAGCTCTATCATTATCAATGCGTGTTGGGAGAGATATCAAAGAAGTTTCATGGCGTCAATAAAGCTGAGACGATATAATTGAGCCATTGGTATCAAGAGGAGAAAAAGGAGGGCGGGGGATTAATACTGTCAGTATCAGAGAGAGATAAAAAGTCACACATCAGAAACATATGCATTATTTGATTTCTGAAACAAATACAATGCTTAATTTCAAACCAAGGACATCAGTTTCTTGATTGATCTTACTATGAAGTTAATTATCATAATATACTATGATAAATCTATCAAAACATGTATTTCATATTTGTACCTTTGCTAATTTACAACAAGCTGCCATTATTAAACTAATATCTAAACAAATGACCAAACTGGGACCTGTCCTGGTTAGTATAAAAAACATTGAAAATTGGAACTAATATGAAATGTAGACGAGGACTTGATTTACATATGCCACATTGAACTAAGAACTCACTAACAACTACTAGTATCAACGACATGATCAAAACCAAGATACATATATCAGCTTTGACAGGCCAGGGTACAGTGCTTAATTGTTAAGACAGCCGGTTTTCACGGTCACTTAACATTAAGTGCAAGACGACCGATTTCCAGCTTTACTAAACTGATGATGATGCAAAAAACAGCCGGAAAAGAGATTGCTATTCTTAAGACAGAGTTCTGAAAATATAGAGTTCGTTAGAAAACAGGTTTTGAAGACATTGAATCGCTATGTGCACCCTTTGAAATCATAAGCTTCTGGATGCGGTTGACTGGATCACTTACGATTTATTACAATAATCGCTTAATGTTTAATGTCCTTATGTTTTCTTATGTTCGCTTATACTACTTGTTGGTTCCTGTTGCTCGTTTGCTTCGTTGATTTAGTCCTCTAATATTACCAAATCATGTGTTATGTTACCAGACGTAAGTCGTTAATACAGAGAAGATGCATATCAACAATATATAGATGTCCCCTTAGCTACAATAATGCCAAACTTTAGTTGCTTGAAATTAGTTTAAGTTGTCCGTGAGGAGAGTGAAGAGTACAAACATATATAAACCAAATGATTGCCTTTATTGATACCTTACACTAGACACGATTTTCCAAAAACAATTACAAAATGTTTTCTAAAAGTGAGTTTCTTCTAATCAAACTCAGCACAGTTGTCAAATGGACAACCAATTTTCATAGAGGCAGATATTTAAGGGAATGATACTTTCTATTATATAATAGATTTACTCTAAAGTACGATACAATGCATACGTTAATGTTAAATGAAAATGAATTGAAAAGGGTTCAGAAATTGATTTAAGTCGAATCATAACCTTTAAACGCAATCGCCAACCTAGCACAATTACACTTAGTGAGTATGTGTAAACGTAGCAGCTGGCGTATCAGGAACTATCAACGATATAAATAAGTTGAACAACTTTAATAAATCATATATATATATAGAAAGAGAGAGAAAGTTATTAATGTCAACTTAAAAGTCATACATATCGCCTACGAGCCTCCACTACTCTAACATCATCATTACACATTGTATATAACGTTACAAACCACTGCTAATGAAATTACACTGTATTCATCCACCGAAACACACACGTTTATTGTAAACACCGGACAGAGAGGTCACAAGGGCAGCGACACGTGTGGTCACTATCAGGTGGAAGATGACAATATCACAGAATATGTCCATATATCAAACAAGTCGATGATAAAAACCACAATACTATTTAAAAAAAACTTTGAACGTGAAAAAGGACTGCAGTGACACTAACAAAGACTGAATCGGCACAAGTTTTCAACACTTCCGTCGCGTGGGAAGTCAAAGCACTATAACTCAATGAATGAGGACGGAAGGATCGAACGTGCGACACGGAGATAAATAGGCCTAGGTCGCCCTGCTTCAAAGCTTTGAGGTGCCTGAGTGCCCTGCACGCCAAGACACTCGCAACTCAAAAGGTAAACACATCGGCACACACCGTGTTTGCTTTTGGAAGTACATTAATAATGTAGGTCTTTAACGTTAATTGATCACACATATCCAATATCCAACGAATGCAAATGTCAGTTGTTTAAAGAAAAAAATACTTCATTCTTTCACCTAACAAAATGTGATGAGCATCCACCATACAGTTAAAGAAGAATGAAACAAGAACACGGTGAAGAGTATTGCACCAAAATAAACAGGAACATCAGCTAAAATATGCTCTTAGACTTGGCGGTTCTTGGCATACAACCAGACGATCATGTAAATAACCTGTAGCATTTCTTTACTTTGTTTATCGACACCTCCCAATCACTTCATTTGGATAAATGCCAATATATGTTTTGTTTTTTTTTCAATTCGGGTTTCATTACATTCTTCAGGTATGTTGTATATGATAGACTTAGAAAAGAACAGATTTAATCCATTGATGGTATTATTATTACTTCTGTTACTATTGGAAAAAAAGCGTGGATAAACAATATCAAAGAACATTGATTTTAAAATATAAAATTCAATTAAGTATGTTATATATAACTCATTGATAGGCTATCACTATCACCCTCCGCCCACTAGATACATGTAAAACCCAACTCCTACACTACTTTGATAACAACATATAGTACAGCCCTTATCTTAAAAAGGGGGCAGATGACGACAGACGTTAAATGTTGTAACAGGGTGACGCTATAGGTCATCAATCACAAATCAGCTGTGTTTGTAGTTTGTAACATGTGCTGTACTGACAGACGTCTGTGCACAGGGGCTCGTGGCCATGGAATATCAATAATATGGTTAATGTTGAATAAATCAGGGAGTCACTGTGGATAAGCTTACGTCGTCCACACAACACTGAGGTCATAGCCGGACGAAAAGAAAAATGACCGTTTGAACTCGGCTCACACAATATGATAATGACAAATCACTCGTCTCCGGTAACAAACAAACACAATATATCGTAACGGAACAAGCACGTGTTTGCCTACAAATAAACAATCTGAAATCAGCATTCGTAACAATGTAAAATATCTGGGGGGAAACAACTTGGTACACGTGGTACAGCAACAATTATAAAATGTATTAAGAGATGTATAAGTCGAGGCAATCTTTGTGATAACATGAAAAAACATAAAAGAACCCAAAGAAATGTTGACCTTATCACACCTTCTGTCACCTTAAAACCGGGTAGTGCGATATGCATGACCTTTCAATTATGACTAGAACACTATACATTATACATACATCAAAACTCGTGAATGACGATCAACAAGCAGAACTGTTTGAACCGAGCGGTTATTTCAGAATAGGGGAGTTAATTGCCTAAGTGTACGCCCTTCCCCCCTGGGGGTATTCAAAGACCAAATTCAGGGTAAGGATATGTGTTGATAAGACCGATGTCAGATAATTTGAAGAGATGGCCTAAATCTACCTTAAGTGTGTTTTAGGATTATAGATCAACATGACAAATGACCGAATAACACGCGATTGAACCTCCGAACTCCGATAGCAGAGTGATAAGCAGATGCGCTTACCTACTGAGTAGGTTCAAGCGATGAATTATATATCAAGATAGTGGGTTAATTAACGTCGAGTTCTCACGGATGTTAATGTTGTGACTCTATTGTTCAAATCAGAAATATAACAAAAATCATTATTACAAAGATCACAAGGGTTTTACGGGTGATAGTAATTAAATATGTATTTAATTCGCGATCGATCTCCCTTTATCTCAGAACATTATACACGAGATCACATGACAACCTGTTGTGGCGAGGTACCAGAATGTTTGACTGTTTAAATGTAAAATTTTGGAGCTGGGCCATTCCAGGTGATAGTGTGTTTACATAGGATTTGGTCGGTGGCTGTTGAATCATCACACCCTCTAACAGGTCACTTCACTACACTTGATAAACTCTTTCTTCACAAACAGAGAATTACATCTTTATAAATGCTTCATTCCCATTTCAACTGTTCGTCCTAGTCTTGAAATGTTAGTCGCGTATTAACACGTTGGGTTTTTGGCAACAGGCCTGATTACGCTTTCCCACCCTTATATAATTTGACCTGTTTATAGCGCGATCCACTAGCGGGCCTCAGGTCATAGGAAATAAAACATAGGAGTTACTATTTATTTCTCACTTTTGCGCGAGATCAAAGAATAAAATTAAGTGTCTTGTAGGTGGTAGTCTTGCTTCATTTTGCTTTCAACTATATGGCAAATCGTCAAAATACCTAACGTATTTGATGTTTTTGCATTGAGATCAAACATAGATTCAGACAATGCGTACTAGAGAAGTAAGTACGCATTGATTCAGACGTAAAGGCGCCGTCACAGGCTGACTGACGAACATGTGGCGCGGGTAGTCAATGTTTGTTGCTGTTAGTTTTTATCCTGGTTTATGTTGTTGTCGACGTGGTTTAGAGTTAAGATAGCAACATTGTGTTTGTTGTTGATGATGTTGATGTTTCTTTTTAATTAATGTAAATGCAAGCGACCATCGGTTATAGGTTACGTTTGTTTCAGCGACCGAGCACGTCGCTAATAAACGGTACCACTGTAATTTATCATATATATTTTTAATATTTCAATAAAAAAAAAAACACAAAGTGCAAAAAACAGAGATTAATTCAAGCATGCAATAACAAATCTAATTGAAGACAATGCTATGCTGTTTAGTTGTATTGTGACAAATGGAACTAAAATGTGGACAAACTGTTAAATGATTGAAATCCATCTAAAGAAAACATAATAGTGTATTTAATCCGAGTAACATAATAAACAATTAAACCTATTTTCTTATGCTGCTGATAAGATCAGTGCAACTAATAATAAACGCAATATAATTATTTGTAGTCTATAAAATATATAAAAAATGAAATGCAGTCAAATTAAAACATTTAGTAGCTCTGCGAAAATAAAGTAAACAAGAATTCAGCTACAACACTACAATTGTAACCAAAATGGAAGTCTATACACCGTGTAATTTGTTTGCATTCAACAACAAAATACAAAAAATAGCACAAATAATGTTTTCTGACCACGATTGTTACACGTCACGATGACTAAAGCCACAAATGTTTCCTAAAAACGCCCCTCCCACCACAGTTATATTTCGAGCTCTTATTATCACGAACGTTCCTAAAGCCTTGCCCTTATCTCTAACAGATTGATTTGATAGCATACGTAAAGTTCGTTTTACTTTATATCTTCAAACAGAGGGAATAAATACCCGGAGAAATAATCAATTTAAGATTCACATAAGTCTACTCCCCGTCTTTTTCCGGTCCACAATACGGGAATGTGAGATTAATCTTCTGAGTTCTGGACAATCATATCTGTAAAGATTTTGCAACAAAGTAATGACGGCAAAAAAGCCCCGTGCTGACCAGAGTTGTAACTACTCGAGTACTCGATTACGGAGTAGCACTCTCGAGTAGTGAACCCGCTACTCTACTCCTGAGTAGTGACCTGCTCCGCTACTCAATACTTACTCGAGCTGACCCACTACTCTACTCGAAAAATAGGCTCGAGTAGTGAGTAGTGAAAAATAGACTATAATAAGAGTGACATGGCCAAAAAAAACTTGGGTTGGTAAAATGAAATGCAAAATCTTATTATTTGTTGGTGATATATTTTTGTTCAAAGGGCTAAGAATAAAAACTCATGGCAAAAATGATTTATTTGTTCCAATACATTCTGAGTTCTTATAAAACAAAACAAAATTAAAACTTTATAATGTGTGTGTTAAATCTGATCTTATTTTAGAACAAGATCCGGTGGTATAATTTAACGAAAATAAATGTTTGACTCACAACAGATTGTACCGATTGCACAACGATTCTCTAAAACCTGCTTAGACCACCATGCAATTTCATCTGTGAAATATCCACAAACTAATGCATCGTTGACAGGTGAAATATCGGCAAGCTTATGTGTTATCTAGATTAACTATTAATGCGTTAAACTTGGACGTCTTGCCAATAATTCTCTTTTAAACACTAAGACAGGCTCTCAGTGGTATGATACATGGCACGCAACAACGTGCCACAGCATCCCACTGGGATTTGAGACAGAAGACAGGCAGATATCAATGTTGACTGATGTCCCAGTATTCACTACTAGATGGTCACCTTGACCTTTTAACCAAGATGAAAGAGAAATATCTAGTCACGGAAGGCCGTTACTAATATGTCACCACCATTCATAGTAAGCAAAGTAAGAGCACATTTATTGAAAACAGCAAAACACGACAGTTAACTCAAGTTAACTGTAAATTATACGTAATTTTTAAAACCCAAATAAAGCTCATAGTAAGTGTACAAAGTAAACTAAAATGCTCAAAATATAACTCAGATATGATCACTTATAGTTAATTTGACTAGGAAGTACTAGTTGTGCTAAAGCTACGTAAAAAATGCAACATCTGTTGTTGTTAGACGACTTAAAAAATACAAATGTTAAAGTATTTGCAATATAAATATAATCTTCTGGCTTAATGAGTTAAATGATTACTTAATTTCTCTTTCTCTTCAACGTTCAATGAAGGATGAGAGAATATCGTGATGTTTCATTCATCATGACAAATAGCCAGTGATGTTCAGAGTAGCGACTTTGTCACCACTCGAGTAGAGTAGAGTAGTGTGGCTTTTTTCGCTACTCGAGTAGAGTAGAGTAGTCAATTTTTTCTCGCTACTTGAGTAGAGTAGAGTAGTACCGCTATCTAATCAAGAGTCAAAAAGTGATAAGTATTTTGTAACATATAAAATTCAATAATAATAAATTAGTATTAATTAGCACCTTAAAAATCAATATATGAGTTTATATACACCGGAGATCAAAAATACCATGTTTTAAAAAAGTGCATTGATTTTCAAACTCTAATTAAATCATGTTTAAATAAAGACATTGTAATATTATTGGTATCAAATAAAAGGTCTATCTCTGCTGCAACAACTTGTATATGTTTTGTTGCAGAAAAATCGAAAACGAACACGGGCCCCTTTAAAAACAGAAATTGTGTAACTTTTAAAGAGAGAAAAACTAAAAAAATTGATTTCTCAAAAATTAACGAGTTTTTTTTCTTTTAATTTTCTAATACCAACTTTAAATTTAGTTGTTTGCAAATTTTCATGAGGATCCGTTCAAAACTAATTGATTTCCTTGCAACACAGTATTATTGACTTTGTTATAGCGCCAAATTCAGTGGATCTTTAGCCACCAGAAATGAATGTATGCTGCCATTATATTGTAATATCACTTTTTGCTTGAAAAGTATTTTGTATAGAATCGATTCCACTACTCACTACTCGAGCCTATTTTTCGAGTAGAGTAGTGGGTCAGCTCGAGTAAGTATTGAGTAGTG